>VYZV01038935.1:108954-208887 GCA_013401275.1 Pandion haliaetus | reverse complement strand
GCCGGTTCCCCTTCTTAAATCTGTTCTCCCAGAGGCGCTACCACCGTCACTCACCTCCCAGAGGCGGGTCCGACATTTTGGCGCCGGAGAATTTTCCAGCAGCTTCTTAAAGGGGCCGCCTCTGCAGCCCCCCTCCCCTGCCACCAAAGAAAACCGCGCCACAGAAACCCGTAACAGCTGCCCATTAACATAGTCATTTGTGATGGGAGATCACTGGAGATGTCAGGGACATAGGAGCCCCAGGCTCAATTCACCTTTGGTATCTCAATAGTATTTTTCAGCACACATGATTGGGTACCACTCTACCCATAGAAAGACTATCCTTCAGAAACAGGAAAGAAAATCACCACTAAATAATTTCTTCTGTGTAGGAGAGCAGCGATAAAACTGAAACTGCAGTTCAGCAGGGAAGTACATCCACCCTTCAAAACTCCTACTACTGCATCAGAAATGTTGCAACCATAAGACAAAACGCATTATTCAGACACAATACCACCCATTCAAATCCATCCAGAAATGCTAATGGATTATCTGTATTAAGCAGACCTCAGCTCAGACTAGCTATTGTTGGTCCACACCAGTCTAACTTAAGCTGTACTGAATGTCATCCATTCTCCCCCAGCTAGTATAAAGCCAACATAAACTCTGTGAAAGCTCCGTATGGTGTGTTCTGGCTAATTTGACAGAAATGTGATCATGTGCCCGTTCTTGAGCCAGATCAAATTTGTACTTCTGGGAGATCAGTCAGCACACAGGCCTCCAGCTAACGTCTGTGGAGCTGCAGCATGAGCATGAGTGTCACACAGGTTCCTGTGACCGAGGCCACTGGGGTTTGGACAGCATCCAACAAGCTCCCCAGACTCCCAGACCCTCAAACCAGCTACTTTGGGCTTCCTTATATTTTACTTTTCTGCTACATTCAGGCACATCTCTATCAAACAGGAGATCAATACCATCCCATACCATGCTGCTTTCCTCCAAATATTCTTCTTTGCCATGGAGCATTTGCACTGGTCTGTGCCATTTGAACTGCCACCCCCAGTCCTCTGGGTTACTGCACTAATATATAGCAGGGGAGTGTTCATCAGTAACAGGCTAGTTACAGGAGAAGGACAAAGCCTAGAATCTGATTTATTCAACATTTGAATGTCATCACCCTCTGAACATGCCTTTTCGTGGTTTGCGGCAGTAGCTCTTGCACTCTCAGCTGTGTAGATGCATTTAGCAAGGTTACAGCTGTGATATTTAGGATGTATTTTTCATGTTTTGGGCTAGGATGGCATTCTAAAAGAACAAAGCTGCCTTCACATGAAACTATAGTTTTATGTCCAGTTTGGTTGCAGCTGATATCAACTACCAAACAGTACAGACTTCATTATTTCAGGAAAGCAGTGTTGTTTAACTCCTTGTGCCTGGTCTTGAAACTTCTTGCAGATGCTGACTTCAAAAAGGTAGACAGAGATAATGGATAACCTTGTTGATGCCATTTAGATTTCTATACTTTATACTTTCTCATTGAAATGTTTTAAAATACATAGATTTTGCTCAAAGGCAGAAGGTTTGTAGAATATTCTCTTTTCTTTTTCTGAGTTTTCCTTTTGAGTTACACCTTCAGAGTGAAATACCATATGGCAGACACACACACACACACACACACACACACACACACACACACACACACACTTTTTAGCAGAGTAATGAAGTCCCACAGAAATAGTTTTTCCCCCAGGGAATAGTTCTGCCTGTACTTCACACCACCAATTTTATACACCTCTTTCCCTGTGAGACAATTTACAAATTTTACTTTAAGGAATGAATTCTACTGATGCTTATACTGGAGTAAAACTAGAGCAATGTTCTTTAAGTTACTTAAGATTTATGCTGGTATAACAAGGCTTTGAATGTGATCTATATATTGTTAGTTGGTGCTTGTAGTAGGAGACCTGAAAAACATGGTTACCAAAATGTCACCTACCCTGAATTTATTATCCCTGTTTACACCATCAGCACTCCCAACATCAGCAAAGAACAAGAGCATTAAAGGACAACTATGTTAGATGCAATTTTTCTAAATCTAAAGTCAATGTGTAGCTGAGATACTGGGGGCAAATTCTGAGATCTTCAGCTGTTACTAGATTTTTACTTTGCAAACATCACTACTGAGGTAAATACAAGTTTTGATGGAGCAAAGCATGAAGCAAGAATTAAAAAAGCAAGTTTCTTTTGAGAGCATTTAATTTCTAAAATGATCATAAATACATAGCTTAGGCAATTTTCTGTAATGTTACTTTATTTTTCAAAGAATAAACAAAATTACCATTTTGTTTTTCTGCATGGAAGATGCTCTTTTAATTCCAGATGTAGGAGGCATATAAGACATGAAGGCAAGCTAAATTTCAACCATAATAGACTCTGCATGTTGCCACTTCAATGACCTTTTAATCCCTTGGAGTTTAACCATTTCCTAATGTCTCCTAACAGCCATTTTCTTGTTGGGAAAGCCCTTTCTAACTGATAACATCTAAATAAGCTCATACCTTAATTAGAAAAATTCTCCCATAAATATTTATGTTGCTGTGATTAGGCCATTTACTGAATCCAGCTACCCATTATGAGTTAAAATAGAGTGCCTTGTTTTGAGAAGCCTGGGGCATGACATAGTTTATACAAGGGGACTTTAAGTTGTAATTCATCTAATCAAGTGCCTGACCCCTTGCCTCCAAAGTAGCCACTAGTCGTTGAAGGAAAATAACCTTCTGCTGAGCATAGCATCCTTCAGTCTGCATTTTTGTATGTTGGAAATAAATGGGATACATATCTAAGCAATTCTTTAACTACAAAATAGCCTCATGCAGTCCTTTTTTTGCTTCAACAACCAACATGTGAAAAATCTGAAAGACAAAGGGAGCAATCTCTCTTTTTCAGAAGGCAATACAAAAAGTTACAGAAGTACCAAAGGAGGACTTTTACCCAAAGCATATTGCTGCTAACTAATGAGGCTCCCATGCCACATCGGTGCTGGGGGCGGACCACAGTTATTGCGGGTTGCCGCCAGGCAGCCTGCCGTGCATGGAGTTAGGTACCCGGTGTGACATGTCCTGTTAAGAGGGTGATGAGAGATTTAGGCAGCCTGTTCTCAGGGACTGCTTTCTGGCTCCTGAGGTGTAGAAAGCACTGAAAAGGGGCAGTGCACGTAGTGCATATTTCCCTTCTTTGGCTGAATATGGAGCCAGAAGATATACTGCCCCGGAAAGAAGGCAGTCTGAATTGCTCTCTTTTAGATGCCTAAAGCCATTTAAGTGCTTGGACTGGGCTTCTGAATGTAGCTTTTGGGCAACCTGCATATGTCCGTACCAGGAAATTTAACCGTGCCTGGGAGCTAGAGCACGACTGTCACACTGCTGAACTGCTAATACTCCTCCCAGACACGTTTTTGGCTGTCTCACTCCGTCACGTGATTCCCAGGCACAGTTTTGGCAACAAAATTTTCCAAGGCTGGTTCCTGGAGGAAGCTTGTGCATGGTTGTCCCAGTTTGGTGGCTGAGGAGTCCTGTAGCACAGACACAGCTGCTCCTAGCCAGCTGGCCTACATGCATGAGAGCACTGCTGGGCATGTTTAATGTACTAGCGTTGATGTCATTTCTGACATCTAATGGGCTAATTCCATGTGAAGGTAAAGGTCCAAGATTGCTTCAAGAGTTCCAACTCCTTCAGCAGCAAATGGGAGAAAATGTTGCTTTTTAAGAGATTTTAAAATAAATTCTCACTTTATTCATCAAAAATGTTGTTCCTTTCAGGAAGACTTGCCTTCACTAATTCCCAGACATCTGAGCCTAACTTGGAGTAATATGTTTAAAATGACACAACTCATTTTTCTGCTTTCCACCACTTATGCTATCCTCATTTGTAAAGATACAATTCTAGAGTTAATTCATCCATACTTCAAAGACAAAATCCCTTTCGTACCTTTTCCAGCTGCATATTTCCATCTTTCCGTTTCCTTCTCTGGGATACAATTAATTCCCATTTAAAGTAAGAAAAGTCTCCTTCCTCTACATGTTGCCTTTGCAGCTGCAGTTACTCAAATCAATTTCTGTTATTTTTTGCTTACTTTTTTGATTTCCCTTAAGATCACATCTATCTTGTTCATTGTTCTGGGCACTTTACAACAACAAGTTTACTTTGGAACGGTTAACAAGTAAGGAAGTCTGAAAATACAAGAGATTCTAAACAAATGCTCTCTTCATCTATTATCTATCACTATTTATCTACTTCTTGGTTACTCTTTCCTCTCTTTACATAAAAAAAGAAAGTAAGTAATGGGATTTTCTCTGGCTTCACTGTTTATTTCTTTATTGTAAATAGAGTCCAGTTTAGGTTACATATTCTTGAAAAACAGAATGTACTTACATTTTAGTAGTATAATTTATTATCCTGTTTTGGATAACAATTTTTGATGTAACTATGGTTAATGTTTTAGTTAGTGTCAACTCTAGACTTCCTAAATTTGTTTCATGATCACCATATCATGATACTGACCTTGAAATAATAAGATTAGAAAAATAATCCTTTTAAGTCTTCTTATGTGTAGTCTGGTTTCTAAAATATTAGGGATCACATTTTTGAGATTTTTCTTCCCAACCACACCAGGAGCTTTCTCTAAAAAAATATAAAACCAAAGCTGAGACACTCTGCTGATCGAAAGAAGTACCACAAAGTGGTGCTTGAAAAGCAACAGAAGCGATCGTGAGAGTCACATTTAAAATCACGGAGGTTAGCTGCATTGCCTTTCCCGAGTTGTGAGCCTTGCTGCAGGCTTGTATATAGTAAGCATGCATCGACTGAAGTTTTCTTGATTTTCAGAGGTACTGAGCATCAAAAGATCTCCTTGACAACAGTTATCCAATGCATCTAAAAATAAAGCTCTTTTATGTAGATGAGCTGGGCACCATAACCCTCGTATGAAGGCCTGTTAGAAAGGTAGAAGTGCTGTGTCTCTTTTAAGGTAGGGCTGCAGATGAGGTGAATACAAGTTATGTGAATTTTTTCTCTTTTATTGTTTTTCTTTGCACTGTATTTGGTATTGATTATTAGCAGCTAAATCAGTTCCAAAATTCCATTTCATTTCAAATAATGCTTCCTGTCCCTAATGCGATTTGCCAAATTTATTCTGTCGTCTCCAGAAAAATTGAGTTCTGATTGCAGATAAATAAAATAATCTGTGCTTGAATTCACAAGTCAGACCATTTTGTTATTTATTATTCTCTCCTGAACACTGTTTCTGCCTACTTAGCTCAACTTCTCTGTGGCACTGCTGATGACTGCATGAGATGCTTGGAATTATGAGGTACAAAGTGGATTTTAAAGCCTTTTACCCCTATAACATTTCAATCTTCCTCAACCAAAATAATTTTCTCTCTGCTTCTTGCAAGTTGCTTACCACTTAGCCAGCCCAGCTTTCACCTCATACTTCACGGCAGGACCATCTGCCTCACCCAGCACACCATCAGCTTCCACTGCCCCAGCTTACTCTGACAAATGATCTGTTGCCTGTCAGTAGCAGATTCCTGTGACTCACCTTTCCATCCATCAATTAGCCATGAAAATGAGTAAACTGATGTTAACCAGACAAAAAACATTTACAGTCTTATTCATGGAGACTTATTTTTTGTAAGAGTATTGAACACGCCAAGGGACTGAATAAGACAGAATGTCTGCCATATAGGCTGGTTGTTCAATTATTTCTGATACCAGCTGTGGCAATGAGGAGAAAACTCCACTAGCAATTTTCAGCAACAGGTCATTTTGCTGAAATGGCCAGCAACTATTTCTCTGGCTGGAAAAAGAGAGAAACTCAGCATACTTCAGCTAGGGTGAGGGTATGATGGAGTCCTAGAGAAGAGATGGATGAAGAGAGCATATGTGAAAACATCAGTTTCAGTAGGAAACTGCGGGAATATGAGCAGAGGTTCCAGCAGTCAATTTGGCAAAATAGACACAAGTGTGGAGGCTTGCCTGAACCTCATCTTAATTGTGACAGCCTCTGGGGCTAGTTGAAATCAACTGCAAAATCTTAGAGAAACTGGTCCTTCAAAATCCAAGCATTACAGCATTTCCAGTCAGGCCAAAAAACCACTGTCAAGGTTATCGAACTTCCACGTAATATTTTAGTCCTTCTATACACATCAAAAGGAAGAAGCACAGAGGACCACAAAAATACCCTGCAAGCTGCTTCAAGACTTTCAAGGCTGTTGTTTTTCAGCTCAAAGATGCTTTGGTTCAGACTCACAGCCTCTGTTTCAGGGTATAATGGGCTATGTCTGATTTTATCCAGCATCACCCTGCATTGAAATTTTCCACTGATGGTTTATTATGGGCAACCTGCCTGCTAAGGGGCTAAATGCATTTGTCTGATAAATGAAATACCAGTGTCATCATCTCTGATGAGCCCTGATTACGAGCCGTGCCCACAGGTCTCAGCAAGGCCCCAGGCAGGGCCTTGTAGCCACAACTCACTAGCTGGGCAGTAAGCTGTATTAGCAGCCTAATTCAGATCCTGTGTAACCCAGCAGGAGACGAGTTTATGAGGACTTGGTCTCTTCTGAATCGGGTGTTCACGCATCTGGAAGTCAAGTCCAAAGGGCACAAATCTTATCTTTGAAGACCCCATATCTTTGTCCTCTATGGTAAAGCTCCTTTAATTGGCCGTGGCCTAAGCAGATGTTCCATTCTGTATACCTCAGTAGTGGTCCCACGCTAACTAAGAGGCAGGTCCTTAGTTCTTTCACGTGTTAAGAGGACCGACTTAGTGATTTTCCTGTTAGCCATCCCTCCATACCACGTGCCATCTGCTCTGTGGAGCGGAAAATGGTAATGCCACCACTGAGATCAGCACATTGTTGAAAACACTGAATCATCTCCAATGACATTCCACATTTCCATGGCTCTGAACTGTCACTGAATTTAAGCTCCAACTGCCCCAAACTCCTCTGGTACCAAAGCACTGCAACAGATCACATCTGTTAATCACCAGGGAGTCTGACATTTTAAGAGCAAACTATCCATCCTCTCCATCCGTAACTTAACCAGCCCTGGTAACAATATCTCAGCTGACCATTTAAGATTACATGCACACAGGGGTGCTATCAGAAGGTTTGGATGATGATGCTTAGCAACATGGACTCATTTTCTCCAATTTTTTTTTTTCTGGTGATAACGATGAGTTATCCCCCCAAAGGGGCTGGCTCTTTTTCAGTGCTACAACTATAAAAAGAACAAAACAGGTGCAGAGGACCATGTTCCAGATTTGGGAGTGACAGCCGTGAAGGCTAACAGCAGGAAATGAAAGGCAATATTCTTGCTATATATGTTTTCATTGCCAAGGCTGACAAGAAGTGTAGTTATATGGAGAAAGAGCTGAGATTTGCCACTTGGAAGGTCCCTGTCCCATTTTATTTTCATCTGTGACACACAGAGAAGAGGTCAGAGTACTTTCCCCTGCAATTTCTTATACAGTCGTCTATGCACCAATGTCTCTAAGCTCAGCTTACTTTTTTGTCAACAAGGGGCATTTTTTCCTATTTCTATTGTGCTTCAGACCTCTGTGGTTCACCATGAATGCTTTACTGCTGACATTTCTGGCTGATCTGCCTCAGCTTTCCACAGTTCTTGCCTGGTAACAGCCATGGAAATAGTCCAGCAGGCAAACTGTGTAGACATCGTGAATTCATTGTTCTTCTCTTGCTATTTAGGGCTGTTTATCCCCGTGGGCTCCTGCAGGTGAGGAACCCTCCCTAGCTATCTCAGCCATGGCCAGGATGTCCTCTGCTGTCACCTGAGCATTTGCTGGATAGCAGAGGAGCAGGCACTCAGCTGTCCTCAAGGAGGGACTGGACTGACGTTCTACAGACTGCTTTCCACACCAGGACCTTCTCGTCTGGTACGTGTCCTGCACAACACTTCCAACAGCAAGGGGGAGCAGTTGGAGGAAGAACAGGAAATGAAGCCTCGCTGAAACTACAGCTGCCACCATTCCCTGCATGGCTCTTTCACTTCCCTGTGAGACTTGGAAGGAGCAAACCAGGAGGGACAACTGGCAGAATATTCTCCAGAAAATCTCTGCTTGTGGATTGCTGTGCAGTGAAATTGCGACTTTCCATGAATCATCTCTTGGTTCCAGTCCTGCTTTCTGCAACTTGCCTCTCACTGCTGACAGCCAAGGTCCACAGTCCTCAACAGCTCTGCCCAAAGACCAGTATTTCCTTTATTGCCCCGCTGTACCACAAAGGCTCCTTTCCTCTGGCCGCCCCCAGTATCCCAGGCTTAAAGGAGCTAATGTAGTGTTTCCCTGAGAAACATTGGTGGAAACATAACCTGGTGAATGAAGGAAACCTGCAAGCAGAGAAAAAAAAAAAAGCTGAGAATTCATTGCAGTGCTGGGAACAAGTGTGTACAGCTATTTACAGAGGTTTCAGCCATGGGAACAAAGGGAGGTAGCCAGGATCGCTGTGAGGTCTCTAGGCTCAGCAGGTCTGTGCTTGGCCATAAAGTGCTCCTTGATTCCTGCCGTCAGATCACCAGGAGGCTGGCTGGAGGGCACCCGGCTGGCATGTGGAAAATGGACACAGAGACGTCCATGTAGCATATAATCCAAAGAGGCTGCAACTAACCGCTGGCTGCTCACAGCTGTCTGTACCGGTTCTCACAGTGTTCACCTCTCGTCCCTCCTGGCCAGGCCACAGAGCCGGTTGGCTTCAGGGACCCGGCAGTGCTCGGCTACATGCCACATTTGGCTGCCTCACTCCTCCTACTCCTGTGTGCTGGCAGTTTGCAGCACCTCTTTGAAAGCTGCCAGCCTCCTTTCCCTCTTCCCTGTTTATACTGGATCACGTTCACCATCCTCTTGGCTCCGGCGTGCAGTCATGACATGGACAGTCTGGATTCACCCACAGGTGCTGTGACTCCTGAGCACAGGGAAATGAAAGTGGTCACTGTTCCCTTCACTTGCAGAGGGGCAGAAGCTTCTTCTTCCTGACTTTTAAGAGTTGCCATTGTCAGCTCCTCTCTCTCAGCATGACTCTACCTTCCTGCTTACTGTGTAGGGATCTCTCTGACTCAGGAGGGGAAAGGAAACTTGGGTTTTAGTTGGCATCCAAGAGAAGGACATGTGGTGGGGGAGGAGAAGGTTGTGTGCTCATGCTGGTAGAAGCTGTCTGCAGGACCTGGGGTGCTTATGGAGGGTGAGGAGGACATAGGAGCAAATCTAAATGAAGGACTTCTGTTCAGGGGAAAGCCCCAGCTGAGCCTGGGACCAGTACTGTGCAAAAGCAGTGGCTGATTGCCCCGTTAGGATGGCTTTGGCTTTCTCATGCTGGATGAGATGATCCTGTTCCAGCTCAGCAAAGGTGTTTCTTCACCTAAGCTAAGGGAAATTCAGCCAAGTGGGCCTGGATACTGGAAAAGCCAGAGCCAGTGAGGCACTGCAAGCCAGCAATAAGAGCAAGGCAAAGCCAATGCATGGGACCTCCACAAGATGTTATTGGCCACTTGGTGGGGCCACCTCAGAGCTCTTGGCCCACCATAGATTATTGTATTTCAAATGTAAGATTTGAGGCCAGAGTGATTTGGCCCATCAAGGAAAAGTCTGAGCCCTGTGACTCTCCAGGTGGAAGAGAAAATGCATGGCTAGAGGCAACTCCCGCAGCAAGAGGGTAACACTTGCAGACCCTGAACATAAGGCACTGGGAGCCTGAAGGGTCTGGTGGAAGATACCTGGGAAAGGGCCAAGGCAGGGGCAGTACAAGAACCGTGCAGATAGCTGGGCAGAAAATGTGTTTACCTGGCAAGGGTATTTTTAAATCCATCGCTCAGTGCTGTAAAGCCAAACCTGCCACTATTCTGCTGGTGGGGAGGGGGCAGAGTGACAACAGCAGAAAGCAGGCATGGATGCAGCAAAGCTCTCAGGTGTCTTCACCCTGATTTTACAGACCTGGGAGCAGACACGCTTCTGCTGATATGCCTGTTACCTACAGGAAAGATGAACTCTGATCTCAGCAATGCTTTCTGCACAAGCTGAGAGAGAGATGCCGTGTGCAGGAAAATCTGCTTTGGCCTCCCCTCTGGAGGAGACTGTGGGTGGAGGTCTCCCAAGCTGTCCCACTGCTTTCTTTCCCACCATGGCTTCCACCACTCTCCGAGGGTATGTTTAGAATATAGCGCTTTACTTTGTGGCGCTGCTTATACTTGCTCATTCAGTGTGAATAACTGTATTAGCTCTATAGGCAGCCCTGGTTTGAACTGACTGAGATTCATGTAGCAAACTGGAACTACGCCAGGCCCACCAGAGCAGAGTCCTGTTAGTACGAGGTATAGACTGAACAGCTCTCAGGATGGGAGGTCTCTCCAAATGAATGTGATCCCTCCTCGCTCTTACAGATTAGTTTTAACACTGACACAATGGCTGCCAAATACTGAATCTGCCAGAAATGTTAACAAAAGGCACTTTGATCTCATTCACTTGTTCTTGTTAAGAATGTATTGTATTATTTTGCCTCCTTTGCGGTCAGAAGAAAAATGTTTTACCCTTGCATATCACTCATGTTCAATAATCTATGTGCTGTGTTACACAGGGCTTCTGCTTTTCACTGCTACTTGCTTTTGGGCTGCTTACTTTAGCAGTTGTTGCATGCTATGCAT
Source organism: Pandion haliaetus (assembly GCA_013401275.1). Classification (NCBI taxonomy): domain Eukaryota; kingdom Metazoa; phylum Chordata; class Aves; order Accipitriformes; family Pandionidae; genus Pandion; species Pandion haliaetus. The sequence goes on along the minus strand of VYZV01038935.1, from coordinate 198,192 downwards.
TTGTTTAAATACCTTAGGGAGGTTCTATATTTTTTATATAAAAGACTGAGGTTTGTGGATACTTCCTGACGTTCTCCTCTAAACAACTGAAGAATTTAATTTTTATTATATGTGTAAAAACTACTTAAAAATCAGTTTAAACTTTCATGCTACTTATTAAACTCTTGGCTGAGTAGTTAATACAGTTCACATATCTGTTCTTGGCACAAGGTTTACATTTTTCTAACCACATATTTACTGTAAAAAGCAGCTAATATTCACTAATAAAATGATACATTGACAATTATCTAGCAACAGTACTTCTTGCAATGCATCAGCCTCACAGGGAACTGTAAAAAATATAGTACACGAATCAAGCAGTGTAACTCTCATCTTCAAACACGATGGGAGTTTATGGAAAATGTAATCCCCACTAGCAAATAAAAAAAGAGGAAACTGCTGATGAGGAATTTTGGTGCCAAATCAAAGTACTACATTTGTTTACATATAAAATTGAAGAATAAGATTTAACATGTTAAACTTGTTGCCATGAGGTATTGAGTATACTCTGATAGTTTGTCATGACAATACAGTCAGCAATTATACTGTAGAAGATATAGATAAACTTGCAAAATAGAATGAATATGCATCATTATTGCTATTTCTTGATATTCTAAAACCAGTGCTTGTATTTTTTATCTTTGAGAAAAAAACACATGGAAAATCTTTATTTTCAAAATTCAAGAACATTCTGATTTCAAAACAAATTGATTACTTATGCTGTATATGACACTGTAGTTGATCTACTCTCAATCTCATCTTTGAAGGTTAAGTTTCTGACGTGATCACATAAAACAAAAATTTATTGTTCTCTTCTTCCAAAGGCTAGAAGTCAGAAAAGATGCATGCACATTTAGAAAATGCCACTCCACATTTAGAAAACTGTCCAGTGGTTCTTTTTGCAAAGAGAAATTTTGTTTTGACCCCTAGATTATTGAATACCCAATGGGCACACACTTTCGTAACTTTGTGATGTCATTTGTAGGTGCTCTATTTTTGTTAGAGCTGGTAGGTTTCCTTTCTTGTTTTCTTTCCTTAATTTGCTGGGATATTTTCATGAAAAATCATGTTTCTTCTCCTTGGAGGTTTACTGTCAAAAGGAGTATATATTGATGGTAACATTTGTTATCATATTGAGTAAGTATCAGGATCAGCATATTATTGAGAATTACTAAGCTTGGCTCTGACTTGACAACAAATACATTCTTTTGCTCTCTGAACAAAATACAATACAAAAATTAGCACAATTTCAATCTGTAAAGCTGTAATGGCCACCTTCTTTCCTGTTGGTGCCCAATGTAACCCACATCAGACATTACCAAGAGCATTAGGTGAGCTCCTTGAAGTTACTGACCTGCAAAGTCGCTGCTTCAGTAAAATCATGACATGATAGGTGTTACTAAACTGGTCTCTCTTTCTGTAGATTTCAGGGTCATCAAAACACCAGTTGGCCAGGGAAAGCCCCTTTGCCTGCATGCAATCCATGTAATGGCAGATACAACTTCAGGATTTCAAGATTTTTGGCCATTTCATTCTTGTTTTCTAGAGCACACATTCATGCCAAAAACTTATCTGTCATCCATTGGAGAGATGTGTTGCTCTTCTGTAGCTAAAAATGCACTGGTTAGCATATTACCACTAAAGATACCGAACTTGTGCTGATGCCAGTGGTGTCGGACTTGGACAGCACAGAAGCATCTGAAAACCAGCATTTGTACCATTCCATCAATTCACTGTCTTACAGATAAAAGGACAAGACTTGGGAAGAATACCAGCCTGTAAGAAATTCACCAGGAGAGATTATTTGGGATTATCCAGATCCCGCATACTTGAGTATGGACCTCCACAGTTCTTGGGTTTTTGGCTTGCAGGTTGTGCAACCTGCTTGTTCTCAATGATTCTCTCCAAGCAGTTTTTGCAGTTCTCAGGCGCTGACTATCATTAGCAAAACCCCTGTACCACTACACACTCCAGGGTGAGAAGATCAATTCTGACTAACAGCAGCAGACATGGAGAGATCAGGACAGTGGGGAGGAAATAGAGGGAATAGAAGGATAGAAGAGGGCACATTTTCCTTCTTAACAAAAATCCTTCAAAATCCAGACAGCTTTGCACAGTAAGCTATAAATTTCCAGTATGTGTCACATAGTCTCTCTCTTCATGTTGTCAAAGACTCTCTGACAGCTGCTAAAATTTAAGGCAAGTAGTAGCTGCTGTGCACTACTTGTTCAAAACTACAAAGTGTGAAAATATGATCAATGCAGGAATTCATAGGGGGAAAAAAAGCGCATTGCTGTTCTTGAAGTCTGTTAAGTAAAATTGTGCAAAAAAGTGTGACTAAGCACCATTAGTAACTAGAAACTACAGATATATACCTCACAAGTACTTCAGTACGAACTCAGTCTGATTCAAGCATTTCTGGCAAGGTTTTATAGTAAAGCTGAGCTGCTTTTGGCATTGTTCTCTCCATTGGTGCTCCCTGATGAAGTAAACCTCTCACCCACCTGCTTGGGAGAGACTCATACTGGGTAGCATTCTTGTAAATTCACATGCTGCTTACAGCTTGTTCCTGCTTTTAGTTTTCAACCCTGCTGGTGTCTTGTTAGCCAACAACTAAGGTCACATTTGTTACAAGGCAGATATTTCATATCAGTGTAGTTTTCAATCTTCAAATGACAGCTAATTTTACTACTCTCTTTCCTGTGCTGCCTTCCAAGAATAAAGTGGGGGATACAGTCATATAGTTCTGCAAGATTACAGTTTTGAACTCCTAGTGACCTGAATAAACTATTATTTAAAATTTTCTAAGCTTCTTCAAGCATTTCCTGTTTACAGATGTACTGCTTCTGACTGGGATGGGTTAACCCGCAGCTACAGACTGTCACGCAGAAGCATAGGAATTAGTTGTAAATCAGTCACTGAAGGCTACTTTAAGTAGGTTCTCTGAGTTAACCTGCCAGGGCAAGATCGGCTGGGAGAGAAGGTGAAAAAACTGTAAGATGAGTAACTATGCCACTTATTTGGTAAATATCTATTGTGTTTATTGTATGAGCACCCTTCTTCCTTCTTTATATCAAGAAGTTTTGACAGGATGATTATCATTCTAAAACCAAGAGCAGATGTAGCTACAAGGAAATCAGGTAAAAATGCCTGTAATTAAAAATGTCCAACTTTTACAATTTTAAGATGCCGGATTTAAATCCTTAGCTTTAATTGTTAGAACAGAGCATAAAACATTTGTCACAGGCTGAAATTTTATTTGAAAGTTTCAATTGAAAGGGTTCACCCATTTTTCAGAATGACACTAAGGAGATGTTATTTTACCTATGTTAAAAATAACACTATTTATCAGAGAAGTTCCAATGTCTTACTGATTTGGGTCTGCGATCTGAAATATGTCAGGTCTATGTGTATAAGATCCTGGCATTAAGAATTTGCCTTTAGTCATTCCTTGGGAAATTTGCCCAAATTTGGCTAAAATATAAAATTATGAAAATTCTCAGTTTGCCCCTGTTAATAGATCACGTGTTAGAGGTTGGAGCCTGCATTTCCCCAAGAATCTCTGTCTGTTTAGCGTGCTCCATCATGGGGCGGAAAGGCACAAGACTTTGTTCCCCTGCAATTACTCCTGCAGGCACTCAAGGATGTGTGACCCAGTGACTAAAACCACACGCAAGGAAACTCTCCTGTATGGTCCCACTACTTTTCCTGATGGCCTACAGCTTCCTGAAAGAGAAGGAAGAAGCTGCCTCACATCAGAAGGGCTTGTGAGGAGTGCTGGAAGGAAAGGGGAAGTGGAAGAAGGAACAAGGGAGAGGGCAGGAACTGGAGAACGGGGTTCGGGTAGGTGTGGAGGAGTACAGCACCCCCAAACTACAAACCAGAGACCCAGGAGCTTCTGCAGGCTCCAGCGTTGTGTACCTGGCTAATGGGATCTGATACCTCTCCTTCAGTGCTCAGCCTTTATAGAGCCATACTGCTTCTATCGGTTACCTTTAACAATTTAAGGATACAATAGCATCAGCTCCAGGTCTGAATGCTACCAATGGCCACACAGGGAGTCAACAGTCTTCCACTCACAGAACTGCTGCATCTTGTACTGCATGTGTTTGCATCTGTTTAGTTTCTAGTTTGCAATTTCATTAAAAGAAAACTGATTTTAAATACATTGAGTTTGAGGGTTCACCTATTTAAATACACGCATTTTTATATCCCACTGTGCTAAGCCAAGCGGAGTTTCTCTTTCTCAGTGTTCTCATTGCATCAGGAGAATGAAATCCAAAATTAGGGAAATACTTAGGACTTCCAATTAACTTTTGAAAGCTTGATGACTGCTAAAAATATCATGTGGAGCAGGAAATAGACCAACAGGCTTATGGTTCATTGATGTGTTTGTTTTAGTCCTTTGTGTATTTTCTAAATATCCACTGATTGCTCTGCTATATTTATTTGGAAATGCTGCATACGAGAAGGAAAAAAGGATGCCACAGCAGAAAAGAAAAATATAATTTCCGATAGTTTAGCGGGAAAATAAAAATTATTATCATAAAGTCATAGGAAATTTATGTATTAATTTTACAGTGAAAAAACTATTTAAAGAAAGATGAAGCATAACACTTTTTAAAAAATAGCTTATGTATAATAAACTCTTTCACCTAGTTTGGCATTAAGCAGGTCTTGATTATAAAAATTGTAAAACAGGTTTTTTTCTTAGACATTAATAAAATTTGAAATGTCAGCTTTAACCTCATTTTAATGGGGTTAAAGAAATTCAGAATAATGTGAAGAATGTGTATCTGATTAAGAATATTTTTGAGAAATCAGTGAATCAATTCCCAAACCACAGAAACACATTTTATGCATATGTAATTCTTCTGAGTAATATAGAATTAAACCTGTTCAATGAAGATGGTGGAAGAATCAGTAATGGCAAAACAGGTATTTAACTGCCTGTTCTCCATTCAGCCTGTAGCTTGAGCTACTGCATTTCTGATCTGACCTAGCAGGAATGCACAGCTGAGGGTATTGCTCCAGGAAGATTTTGTACCTATAAGCTCTGAAATCACGGATTGCAATCTATTGTGCAATACCGAGAACCACTTGGAGAATTTAATTTAACAGAAAATGGACTATTCCTCCTCTTGTCCTCCATCAGCAGTGATTACCACCTATGGGCAATGCTGAATATTAGAGAACTGAGGCTCTCTGATCAACAGCTTCAGGGCAACACAACCAAAACAAATTTAAAAAGTGATCAAAATCATCACTGTGGATGTAGAAAACGCAAGTGCAGAAGGTACAGCTTAGCTGTGAATGTCATGTCCTGGCCCCAAATCAGTGATCAAAGGCATTCCAAAAGAAGCATTAAATGTTTGCAAGCTGCCAAAGAATTTGGGTGCAGTATTAGGAAGATGAAGAACAGATTATACATCAGTAGCAGCTACTCCCTAGTTTGATGAGGATGGATTTAAAAAAATAGCTGGGAAGATATACAAGCATGTTACACATCCACAAACATCCTCAAGAATAGTGGCGTAACTTATATTGCGTTGTAGTGCTCCAAGTTACTGTTAAAAGAAAATACAACAAACAGGAGGTGGTAGGGTGGAGACAGGAGAAAGAGTGATGAAAGAAATGGTGAACTAAAAAAGGAAAGGGGAGACTAGGGGGGAATTGTGATATGGGGCAGCTTTGAAACTAGGAAACTCCTGCTCTGAAGCTAAAAACAAATTGCTAGAAAGTCACATCACAAGAATTAACAATTTTTGGCACCTCTTTCCTGCAATGAGTCCAGAAGAGCAGGGGACACAAACATCAAAATGTGGAGAGAGAGCTTTCATGTTTGTCATGAATAAAAGACATCTCATTTTTGAAGTGCAAAACACTTCTCAGAACAGAGTTGCAACTTACTTTGTCCATCCCTCTCTCTGTACCTACCCATTGCAGAAGGATGGAAACAAGCTCTCAAAAAGAAAAAACGATGAGCTCTGCATGACTGGTTTGCAACAGCATCTGGTGTCTTGGAAACTGCTTCTTCAGCCAGTTCTTTTGGCTGCTTTGGAGATGCAGTGATGTTCAACTGCAATATGGTTAGGCTTGCTTCCCAGATTGTATCTACACTGGCTTGTGGAGCCTCTGCCTCCAAAGTACTGGAGGTAGATGGAGAAACTGCTCAGAACATGTACATGGCTGGAACAGACTCGCACCAGATGGCCATTCAAAATAGCAGTCAGGAGAAAAGCATCACACTGAGCAGATGCAAGTCTTATCCTTGAGAAAAGTCTTCCCAGCTACCATTTGCCTCAACTCGTCTTCTAGAAGAACTGTGTTTATTTCAGTCAGAGCCAGTGTTGAGTCACAGATGCCACATGTCAGATCAGTTCACTGGGTCCCCTTCATGGTTAGGGTGAGGAGAGTCATTTAGGCAACTAAACTTTTTTGCTTAGTACACGCAAAGTCTCAGCTTTCTCTTATTTTCAGTTGCATGATTGCTAGAACAGTGGCACACCTTTTGAAACACTAACACAAATATACAAAAATATATCAGATGGAGGTTGCTAACAATGATAAAGAGAAACCCCTTGATTTTAAGGAACATTGGATCAGCCTTACATTAAACCAGAACTTTGGCTGTTAGTGCTGGATGTTGAAAGTTATTTTAAATGCAAAGTGGCTGAGATCTTTACAGACTTAATTATGTGAAACAAAAAGTTCCTCTGAGCACCTGCACCTGTATGAAATGTTCTTTCAGCTTTTCTGCTCCTGAGAAAGCTTTTTTTTCCTTGATATTTCAAGAACCGCCTTTTTCAATACTTAAGCCATGATTTCTTTGTACTAAAACTGGATAATATAATACAATGTCATGAAAGGTAAAAATAGAACTGGAGGAGGTTTTTTTTCATTTCCTGCTAATTTCCTCAGAAAATTCTGAAAGGTTTACAGCCATTTCATCAAACACCGGTATTGTCTGCACTAAGCATATGCTCTATTTTGATCTTCTTTCAGTTCCCAAAATAAAAAGCTAAGGGTCTTTCGTGAATATCTTTCCTGCTCAGCTAGAAAAGATTTAAAAGCAGCTCCACCACTCCTCTTCCTAAGACCCAGTCAATCTGTGCCATGGAGGAACAAGTCTCAGTTCCCACTTTAGGCTAGCCTACAAAATGCTTTATGTTTCCTTGCTCCAGCTGTTGGACTCTGCCTCTATCCATCCTGCTGCTCTCCTGCAGTTCTTCCTATCACTTCCTACCATTTTACTGAGGCAGGAGATTTAATTTACCATTTTCTTGTAATAGAACTTTCATTAAAAAAAACCCTCCTTTTTTTGCCAAATAATATCTTTATCCTACTCAAAATCAAGGGTTTGGGCAAATACTGTTCAGTCAGTGGACCAACTCCAACAATTTCCTTAGAATCCATTAAACTGGGAGGAAGCTCAGAGGCATTTGCCTTTCTTCAGACATACCAGGCTCCCAAGATTTCCCAAGTTAATTATTCTCCATATAGACTTTTCCACGGTGCCATAAAATAAATAAACAAACAGCAGAACAAGAAAGGTGGCTTCATAAAGCCTCAACAGCACATACAAGGACAAAACTCTTTGTTCCTTTTTTATTAATTTGATGTATTTTTCCGTGGCACTGGACCAAGTTATGCAGTAAGTGGAAGACTGTTAGCATTTTAATTTTTGGACTACTGCATTGCCTTGATTCTTTGGCATCACTGAGTAAACCTGCATGATTTTCATACACGGAGAAAACATCCTGCTTGTAGGTGGTGAAACACCTGCTCCTCAAGCTAGAAAGGCAGCAGCTGTTGTCCTTAGCGTGCCTGATTTGAGGAAAGTAGGATGTTGTCTACATATTTTCACAATGCCATTTATAAGGCAATGTTTGTGGCTTGCTACCAGAAGAGTTATTGCCTTTGACAGGAGAAATAAAATTTTAATATAAGACTTTGACATGAATACTCAAAAGGCATTTTTTTGAAACACAGGCTGAAGAAGTCAACTGCTGTGGAAAACTGAATAAATTCTGTTCCCAGAGCTGCTTTGCTGCCCTCCAGAATAGAAACTCCAGAAGCCTGTGAAAAAGTCTAGCTTCTAGCTTCTTCCATCCTGAGACAATGGTTCCACCATACTTCAGGTATTCCATATTTCTGTTGAAAAGCCAACTGTATTGGGTCTGGTTGGGATGGAGTACAGTACATCAGCATATTCAGATGTCAGGATGTTTGGATTCTGTAAGGAGGCTCATCTGGAAGCAATGTATATGTTTCAGTTCTTTTCAGAAAATGCTTAATTCTAATTTTTCACAAAAGCCCTTTCTCTTGGAACAACTCATGTGCTTAAAATTAGGCATGTACTTGTTTGTCTTGCTGACTTGAGGCCACACAATACACAGTCCTCTGATGCTCAGTAATTTATATGCTCACATAAATCCGTGGGCAGCCAACAGAGGACAGACTGGGTGCAACAGTTTCACATATGCATTCTTCTTTTATGGTCAAAAGATCATGGAAATGAGCTCATACTTCATGACTTTGAAAGTCCCTTCCTTTTTCTGTCATCTCTGGAAAATGCAATGGGTTATGATTATTTCCAAGATTTTTAGTGAATTATTTACAATTCTCAGCACAGAAAAACTGTGGACTTTGCCATCTTCTCCAGTATTGGGAATGAAGGTTACAAGGTGACCACAGCCTACAACAGTTCCTTCTCTCCTGTCACCCCTTTGAAAGATTTAAATGTATGAAGGCAGTGTAAAGCCTAAAGAAGTCCTAGTCCTGTAGGAAAGCCAAAGACTAACAAGAAAGCCATGTGTCCTGCCCCAACTAGCAGAAACGATTCTGTAACTGAAGAGTTGCAGGACTGTAACTGCACATTTCCAGGTCCCTCTGAGACACAAATTGGAGTGTGCTGAACTAAAATGCTCTTAGAAACACCTCTTGTTGGTCTTCTTGAGTTATAGATGGGCCTTCACATTGAAAGCAGCTGAGCTAGCTTGCCCTGTTAGCACACAGAAAGAGTTTTTCATATCTGTATGGAAAGTGTAAGCATACCCCACATCCTTGCCAAATCACAGAAAAGATGTGATAAATGCAGTAATACAGAATAGAACATTTGCATAGATGTGAATAATGCAATAGAGAAGAGGTAAAAAAATAAACGTGGATAAGTCCAGACTGGTAAAATCCCCATTTCCAATCCTGATCTGCTTGCTTGCCGTGTACCAGTGCTTACGGTTATACTCAGGGAAAGGAGCGAGACGTTGCTACGTACAGCACACACTAAAGTATAGGTCTTTTGGAGGGTTATTTACCGGACCGCATTCAGCAGGTTTCAACAGACCATCCTGCAGCAGACAGAGAGTTGTGAAATCCCAAGGGTTGTACCCAGTGCAGCTCCCCCTGCCCAGCTCCACTGCAGGGCCTGAGGGTGGCACAGGGAGCTTTTTGGAAGGAAAGGGGGACTTGCCATCCCACCATGGGGAAGACTCAAGCCCCCTCCCTGGGAAGGATGATGGGAGAGGGCAGGGTTGCCCACCTGCGTGGGGTGCGTGGGTCCCCACCTGGCAGCAGCGCCTGCAGGCAAGGGCTGCCAGGCACAGGAAAAGCAAACACAAGCCAGCTTCTGCCTCGGCAGCTATAGCAACACCAAGGCAGCACCAAGGTGAAGGAAAGAACATACTGGCAGGGTTTGTTAAGAAAAGAATTGCCTCAAAATGTTTGCATGTGTTAGGCCAGACTCTGCTGATTTTAAAATCCTATTAAGCCCTTCACTCATAATTCATCGCTATTTTCCACCTCACATTCACTAATGGTAGAGACCATTCATGTGCATTTAAAGATCTTCCTGTAAACTGCATGTTAAACATATAATTCTTGAATTACATCTTAAAGCCAAAGGAGTAAGAAAGATGCAGCACCTCTCAACCCTTTTTAATTTAGAGGTGGGGGTCAGAATTGTTGCTAAACCCAGAGATAGCTGAAAATGTCACAAGATTTATGAAAAAGATACAATTTTTTCTACCAACCAGAACCAGAACTGACCAAGTTTCACTGGATTTTCCCATGTAAAGTGACAGTCAAGCATGTGAATTGAAGAAATGCAGCTAGTGAGGAATCCTTTCTTCCCCTCTGAGCCCCTTCCACACATGGTGCAGACTATGTGTGATACTGATATGTTAATGCCTTCTATGTGACTCTGGTCATGAACAGAGCCTCTAACATGGCAGGCAGGAGAACATCTGAACCAGGCTGACATCGGACCAGACCACAGTATTTGAGGTTTATGAGCGCAAGCAGAACAGACAATCCTCTCTACCCTTGCTTTAATAGTTTCCTTAAAGTCTGGGAAACTACAGAGGAAGTAAACAGCAAGGTAATTAAAACAGGTATTGCTTAATTCATCATTATGTGTGGCTGAGAGTTTTTCGGACAAAATATTTTTCTTTTAGGAAATACTTGTGCTTTGAAAAGAAAAACGTCTCTTGCAAGGAGTCATTTTTCTCAACTTAGTTATTCCCAAAGCCTATTTAAAGAACTATCAAAGTGTCCAATTTCAATATTTTTAATATAAAAATTAATCTTTGGTTCAAATAATCTTTCAGAACTTCAAATAATTCTAGTAAAAACTGTAAATGAGAGTCAGAATCTAAATGAAAACTCTACAAATATTGACATAAAATGTTTTAGTTTACTCAAATCAACATTTTATGTCTATGTTTAATAGATTGCTGGAATGAACATGTGTAAGATTTTGATTTTTCATCTTGATTTGAGCTAAAAATTTTTGTTCAAACGTCAACTTTCCCAAGAAAAAAATGTGATTTCCTCATCAGCTCTATTCCTTATGAACCTTAATTTAACAAGTGTATGGTACACTGATTTCTGTCAGCAGGTCACAGTGAGAATATACTGTGGTAGAAATGAACTCCATCTTCCATTCTGAACTATCTTAAGCAGCTCTGTTAATATAATGGGCTTGTGGGCATATATTATACAATGACATGAGGCCTAACCTTTCCCTTTCAAGCAGTTTCTCATTTCCTGACTTCAACAAACATAAGAGAATATCACATGGTAAAAGAATGCTGTGAAAAGTATATTGAATCATCTGGCAGTATTTAAACCATGAGATGACATTTTATTTTGCTTATTCTACATGGAAATTCCTAACATCAGCTCTTGCTCAAATACATCAGTCCAGACTCTGCTGTTTCTTTTCAAACATTCTTTATTCCTCTCTTCTTGTTCTTGTTATATCTTTTTATCTCTTAGCTGGAATGTGGATTTCTGTGGATGTCTACAAAAGATAAACACCCAAAGTCTGAGCTTTTAATTTTTCCTTCTGAAAAAAACTGAATATAGAATTAAGTAGCAGGACTTTTTTTTCTCACTTTTTTTTTTTTTTCCTAAGACCACTTCAGAGTCATAGCTAATCAATAGTGTGTTAATAACAAGCACTCCATGGCTGCCCTAATACTTCAGGGATTCTCTAAGAGAACCTTCAGTAGACAAGTGTCAAAATAATGACATTATATATGTTTAAGTCAATTGATTTCTGGCAAAGTGGCCACTATGATCTGGAGACTCCACCTAAAAACACGGTGCTTCTTAGCCCAGACTACTCGTACACCTAAAGCTGACCATTTTCTTAAGAGCTTTCTTGGAGAAGGTCCAGAGCTCTCAACACCTTGAAGGGCTGAGCCTGAAACACAGAGTTATTTCCCAGAAGAGGCAGCACTTAGTAAAGCTATAAAAGAAACAATTCAGGAAAAAAGTATGTGACAGTATGAAAAGAAAAGAAAATTAACAAAGCACAATAATACATCAGTTGCATACCTCTAGAGACAAGTAAACAATGCATTACAACCAGCAAGTAGCAACTGATTGCTGCCATTTGAACCAAAGGGACAAGGCTTTGCTGTTAGCAGGGAGGCTCTTATGACACCACATATGTTTTCATGGATTTGAAACCCAGAAAGGACTATGAGATCTTCTTGTTTTACTTCCTTCATAGCACAGGCCATAAAAATTCATGCTCCTCCTTCCATTCAGTAATGTCTTGTGTGCTGGCAAGAGCAGCATGCTCCCCAGGGGTACCTCCAGCCTCAGTCTGAAAACTTCAACAGGGGAAGAAGTGGGTCTCTTGGCCCTCATAGTCTTGCTACAGTCCATCCATTCCAGCAAAGTTTTACTAGCCCACATGCTCTCCAACACCAACATTACGTTATCCAGTGACATGTAATTATACACGACAGCCGATGATTCATTGCCTGCTTCAAGTGTTCCCAAATGTATCTTGGTCACATGCCACTGCTGACGATGACAGCAGCTCCCAGCTGGACAGGACACTCCAGCAAAGCACTACTTCACTGTACTGCACATACTGCAATTTGGGAAGACCCAGCCTGGCTGAAAATTTGTTTGTGACAGTACCTTCGTCCATCATTTCTGCCTAGAGAAAGGTAGAGACATTTGAATGTCACAGAAAACTTCTGTTTATCTCAAAAAGCTTGATTTCAAACTCTCCGTAGTCACAAGGGAAATTGCTTCCTACTTCAGCTGACTCCATGGAAGACACCTTAGGGCTAGGCTTACTCAAGGAAAGGGGGAATATGAGATTACAGCATCAGATATGGTGTTAGAGATGGGCCACAACACCATGACCTTACTGTGTTCTTTAGAGTAGTTCCCAGCGAATCTGGGGATTGCTCCAGTGTATATGAAAAAATACCTTTTTTTGAGTGTAAGAGTTATAACCGTTAATTTCCATCAATACAGAAAAAAACAGCTCAGAGAAGAGGACATAACCATATTTATCCTATAAGAGAGCTTCACCATAATCATGTATGCAGGTTTTTTGGAAGGAATTTTCTTTCTNTTTTTTTTGTTAAAAGTAACTCCTAAACTTCTAAGACATGAAAAGACTCTCTGTTTCTTTCTAAGCCGTATAGAATAGAAGCCTCAAAACCCATTTGTTCATCAGCTTCAGCCCCTATATAAGGTGAATAACCATGTCCAGTTTTTGTTGTAGAGGGCTTCAATTCCTTCTTTTTTAGTAGTATAAGAATCGATTAAATCACACCTGTGAATGTTCACTTTTTGTCTTGGAGATGTAGAACTTGCAATTGAAAAGGAACTATTGCTTGGTGAAACCACAGAGGGAAATAATTTTCAGGAAAACTCCTTGGACTACAAAACTGGTGCCTGTTCCATACAAAACCCTTGCATGGTACAGGTACATGTATATCACCCACTGGTCTGAGAGTATGTTCCACCCATCCCGTATTTTGCAACAGTGCAAATTCAGTTTGTCCCACTTTTTCATAAATGTTGATGAGATCTGTGCATGCACAAGATGAAATTGTAAAATGGCAAATGGAAACAATGGGAGCAGCAAAAGAAGACCAGGCCCTGAGGGAATTTTCCTGAAAGTTGAACAAGAGGTTTCATTATTCTTATGCAGCACATATCAGAGCAAAGTCTAGGAAAAAGTCATTTAGCTCTCAGAGAGCAAGTGCAGGCTTTCCAAAGAGCAAAATGAAGGCAATATGGGGAAAAAAAGAAATTAACTTGATTAATTCAAGGCACAGTTAGACATTTTGCTCTCAAACAAGAATTGATCCTCCCTAATGCTCAGCTTTTACTGAGTTACATGGGTGCTCTGCACTTTGCAGCAGTTACATTACCTGTTTCAGTAGTACAAAGAAAGTTGGAGGCTTAGGTAACCCTGCCTGACTTCCAGTCATCCTAGTAACAGCCCAACAACAACTATGCAGTGTCTGCGAAACATCCAGGAGATGCCAGACAAATTATCTCCACGGTTTTTCCAAAACAAAAGAGAATCTTTAAAGACATTTTATTATCCATAAACAGTTCTGAGACAGATAGCAATTTAAGGAAGACAAGCAACTTCAGAAAGAGTGGAAATTCTGAATTCGTGCCCAAAATTAAAATAACTTCTTAATAGCCTTGCCCTTAAACAGGAATTAATGAATGCTCTTTCACATCCTTACATAAAGCCAGACTCTGGCAAATGCGAGATAGATTACTACATACAACATAAACAATATTTGGTCTTTTATCCTGGCAGCAGGGAGTGTGCATCTCTGTACTTGAACAAAAGACCATTTCTAGCTCAGCAGAGGATGAAAACATCCCTAGTCACCAGGTGCGCTCCAGGAACCCACAGGAATACCTGGGCAACATTTCTACCAAACCCTGAAAGCCGAGCTAAGGGGCAGGCAGTGGGGGACATGGCAGCAAGCCTGGGGCAGGATTCGGCCTGAACACCAGGATTCATCAGCAGTGTTTGCTTTTGTGCAGGCTAAGGACTGCCAGCCCCTGCCCAGCTGAGCTCTTCAAGCTGTAGCTAGGAGACTGCCTCCGACACGCTAAAAATACACCCCCTGCGCTGGTCAGTGACAGCTTGTTCACAAGCGAAGGGGGAGACCCTGGATGCTGCCGGACCTTGGCTTCAGCAGGTGGGGAGATGGCCACCAGCAGAGCCCAAGCACCCAGCACGGGTGCAGACAGGCGCACCCACAGCGTCCCGCTGAGGCCAGGGCTGCCGAGGCCAGACCCACTCCTGCCTCGTGCACCACTGCCCTCACACGGGTGCTGCTGACCCAAATTACGGCCAGCGGATGGGTGGCACCCTGCCCTGTCAAGAGGCCGTGTCTCCTGCTGACCTCCAGCCAAACGGGACGGAGGAGAGAGTGCAGAGCAGTCCCCGTGCACTCAGCCTTCGGGGGAGGAACATGGGGCAGGACCTCGGGGCTCTCCCTCATGGGCAAAACTCAGCTGGTGCCAACCAATGTTTCCTTAGAGCACCAGCTTTGGCCCTCATGAAGCCAGTCCCCAGCTCTTTTCTGTATACTCCAGGTCACCTGGAGAGTTGAGCATCTGGAGACCGGAGAAGACATCCATCCCTGGCTTCACCCCTGCTAGCAGGCTGCAGGTGATGCAGGGTTTCTGTCCCTCCATCAGTTGGCTGGAAACAGTGCCCTGGGGAGCCCTGTGGCAGCCACACGTCCCATTTCCAGAAAAAAATATAGGTGGTTGAAGCTGATGTTTTTTCTCCAAACTTGAGCAATGCGATACGGTGCTGGGAGTTGGACTGCCTGTGGTCAGGAGTGGGAGGATGGGATCATTTGGGTCATCAGCCAGTGAGATGTGCCTTGCTCATACTGAAAACACAACTCTGGGGCTAATCATGCTAAAAAATCATGCTAAAATGTATGCCAGAAGAGAGCATTTATTACCAATTATTCCCTGTTAGTGCTGCCATGCACACTGTGCCAAGCTAAAGGTAAGACCTGGAGTAAACAATTATGGGGTTCCGCACAGAGATTTCACTGTCTCCAATTTCTGCAGATATCTGTGGCTATTCCTAAATTCCCATCCACATACCAAGCACACACATTTGCAACACAGGAATATTTGTTTTTGGGAACTGTGCTTTCATAGTACAGCAGGAGCCCTGGGCAGAGGAGCTACGAGGAGCTGTACGTGCCATAACCACAAAGGTACCTTTGATGAACTGGATCTCTTGCATTTTCACATTTATGATTAAACTTAGATAGAAAAAAATGTAATTTTCTTTAACTAGAAAAATCTATACCTCCTGTGTAACATTGGTATCCATGGAGATACAGCACAAAAAGCTATTCTAGTGTTGGTTTATGACAGCTTTGTTCAAAACAGCAGAGCAGCACAAGCACTAATACCAGTTTAGTTACTTTGAAATAAATAGATTAATGTACCGCACCACTCTGTGCACATGGATGCATACAGCCACAAAGTGACCTTCCCTTCCTTCTCCCTGTGTCCTCAAGACTTTCTTCTATGCGTAATTCTCATTTGTGTTAGTATCAATAATTCTTAATATATAACCTTACAGTAATCGATGGAAGTTTAACATCAATCTGTTTCAGCATTTCAGCTATTGTTACACCCTGGAATGAGCCTGGCAGCATTTGGGTGGGATCTGGGTTTGCAGGAGCACAAAAACAGGTTTGCAAGGAGGGAGTAGGTAATGGAACACCAGGTAATTATTTAAAAGATCACAGATTGCATACATTGATTTGAGACACAACACTGAAACAAGGGAGGGGCCTACTTAGCATTGTCTTTCCCTTTGTATTTCCTCTAATATCCAGATCCCTTCAAGCTGTTAGTCATAAGAAAAGCTTTATTAAAGTTACTGAAGATATTATAAAGGAAAAATAAACAGAGTGACCTGATAGAGCAGGAGCTGGCAGAAGTTTGAAAAGCCTGCCTGTTGTTTTCCCTTTGAAATCTTGGCAAGCACGCAGAGTGCTCAAACCTGCTCCCACAGTCTAGTTGTCATTCCCCATCCCGCGGTAGCTGCCCTTATGATACACCAAGTATGGTCCAGAGATTTTTATGAGTTTCATAAAATGTGTTGCACAACCTGAAGACAAAACATATAAAGAATACATTAGCTCTTGTAGACAGTCTTGTAGACAGCGGCTCCCTCAGACAACCACATGACTGTTTACAGTAAATAGTATCACTTGTTAACCAGATATCAGTCTGAATCAAGACTGGAGGCCACATCCTGAGGTCCCTCAGCAGTGCAGAACCTTCTGCCTGCACCAGCTTTGTGGCTAGCATCTCCCTAACCTATTGATAACCAGCTGTTTTAATATTGTTTTCTAATGTACTGAAAGGCTCTATCTACCACAGGCAAAGCTGTTTGAAAACACCTTCACTTTCTCAAAGTCCAGACATGCCCTTGATCCTTCATGTCAAAATCGTCCTTGAAAGGGTGGTTGAAAATGTTTCTTTGATTCTTTGTATTTGAGGTTAACCAAGAAGGAGTCTAAAAAGCACATTTGAATTGTATCTATAAATTTAAGTAGTTGGCATTTTTAGGCAGATTTGCCAGGGTGACAGTAATAGCTCCCTCTACCCTTACTGTCAGCGTTGAACTCAGTAGTCCTGCTTGTGTGGTCAGGTCAACCAAGTTCAGCACCCATTATAGAAACTGGTTGTCGGCTCCTTGTTTGTACAGCTGCTCAAGGTTTGTCCTCCAGCATTTTGGGGGTCGGGTGCTCTTTGCTGATGAGCTGTGAGTGCTAGCACCTTGTTTTCACTGGGGAGTGTGGAAGGGTGCTAGCTGCACGCTCTGGTGGATGCACTTGCCCGATGGGCAGTGCGCAGCTGCCTGCTATGCTGCCGTTGCCCTTGATATAGTTACAGGGATATCAGAAAACCTGAAGGATCACCTAGGACTCTTGCACAAGTCTAACTGGGGAACACAGATGCAGAACAGCAGCTTCTCCAAAACTTCAGATGCCATTTCTAGCAATACCCTCCTGCTTTCTTTTGTACACTCCATACTCATACCTGTGTACACATGAAAGTGTACTTTAAAGCATAATGTTTAATGATATTCTTGGAATAAGTATCACCAAGACACATTAATTTATGGAAAATACAGTTTTCCATATGTTTCTGACTCCTCCACTTTCTCACTTTTAAATTATGCATATATATATATAAGTTTCTCACAGTCTTCTCTCTGCTTTTTAATTTGAGCCGTTCCCATGCTGATGTTGCTCCTGTTTTCTGTTTCCCTTTCAGCACTGTTCTCTGTTACCCAGCTGTAACACAAATCCTCCTCTTCCCAAATCCTTTCAGAGCACTTTGTCTTGTGGGTAGGTTTGGGGTTTGTTTTTTGTTTGTTTTTTTTGACATGGTCATTAGGAAGCCTGATTACTCTCCGAGCTTCCTTGGTAACAATTAGTAAAATCTCTGAAGCTGGTTGAAGTGGACACATCCCAAGCAGTAGAACAGCCTTTCCCCTCACTCAGAGCTTGAAAACCAAATAAGCATTGCAAAGGTAGTGACCCTTTCTACAGTCGTATACCCATAAGCAACATCTGCTTAAAGAAGCAAAGGCAAGGGCTGATTCAGTGCAACTCCTGAACAGACTGGGCAATGCATTCTCTGTGAGTGCAGGGTTTTCACACCCTTGGTAAATCACACTAATGATGTCTCATGTGCAAACACTGTCCTTGCAATGTTAAACACAAAACCAGTTTTCCTTTGACATACAGCACATATTTTTTCAGTGTAATAATTCATGAAATATATAGTCATCCATGCCTCAGAGTGAGACTAAGGAGTCTTTGTAGGACAAACCATTTGAAAAGATAATTATTATAAATAAAGTGACTAGGATATATTCCACACATTCAAAAAAAAAACCCAAACAAAACAAAAAACAACAAACCAAACAAAATTGAAAACAGCAATCAGAAAAGCCCCAAACAAACCCCAGACAAAAGATAAACTAAAAAAAAAAAATCTCTTGGGATGAGCGAGTGTCCAGATGATGCTTTTTTTTATCCGTATTAGATAACACAATTATAAAACATCTGCAGCTGTCTCACCAGCCGTATTCAGGACAGCGAATAAATACCTTACAGTGCTGGTCCCCACGGGGCCAACCGCATTTCTCCTAGCAAGAGAGGCCCCACACCTATGACTTGGGGGTGTGATGGAAAGAGGGATATATTACACACCGTGACAGCCACGGTGAAATGGTGTTGGCCATGACTGATTAGGAAAGGAACTGTGTCATTCCTTATCTCGAATAACTTCTCTTATCTCACGTATATTTTGTTTTATCCCTGAAAGAAAACAGTGGAGGTTGGCAGATGGGCTAGAGCACAGTTGGCTATCCTACTTCAAGCAGCTGCCATTTCTCGTGGTCTAATTTTAACTGAATCACAGTATGCATTTGTAATTGAAACCAGTCATTTTACTTTTAGGATATCCTACCCTGTCAGGAGTGAACATCTGCTTTAATGACCCTCAAAATGGTCTTCAAGCCTGTGTAAAACCACCTTTTCCTGTGCCTGTACTTCTCTCTTTACCATGTCTTCCCAGCAAAAAACACTGGTTTCAAATCCACAGTCTTGCTCAAAAATATCTCAAACAATATGTAGGGTTTTGATTCATATGGCTCTACTTATTGCCAAATATTTCTATTCCAAATCCATACCATTTCAATAAAGGAATATGACTAATACATACAGGTTATCTCCAACATCTGTCATCCAAAAAATGAATTGATGAACTCACCCATATTTTTTGTGCTTTTCTAATACACAAGCCAAGTTTCAGCTTTCAAACTAAGCAGAGATGTGCCAAACATCATTTAAGTCTGTTCAGTGGTATGTGTACAAAAAATGTACACACCTTTTTTTTCTTTTGCCAGACTCTATTCATAATGTTAAGTGACCAACTTAAAAGCCCGGTTCATCGAAGCTCAGTTTCTCACTTGCTGCTTATGAGGAGACTCCCTTTGGCTTTCAAGTTCTCAGCCTGGACCAAAGGTTGCAGATGGCTCTGCTGATGTTTATAAAACACGAATGCATGATTTGGATGTTCTTGGAAGTAAGATGACCCAAATCATCACCAGCTTTTGCCTACACAACAAGATTTTAAAAATCAATGCTTCATTTACTTTTTATAGCAAAATCTGAAAAATCCAGAAAAGAAACTAAAATGCACAAGTTGAGACTTGCAAGCTTAGCTGGTTAGTGTGTACCTTCTTCTGTCAATGTGCAATTTAGAGCAAAGCAAGGATATTTGCATACTCAGTCCATGACAGCTTGTATCTTTAAAATTAGTCTTACCATTTCGGAATTATAATTTATTTTTCAGACACTGAATTTGCAAAGAGGGCTAGAAAAAAGTCCTGGAAAAGTGGCAAAAGAATAAACAGACAACTATGAGGCGATTTGAGTTTCTGTTCAAAATATTAATGTTAAATAATTAAAGTTAATTAAAAATTGTGATAAAGACATTTCACCAGCAAAGAATATTGTATGCTGTTGTATGCTGTGCTATACTATATAGACAGAAATGTTTTCAAATAAAGCTAACAGGATTTAAATTATGAACTTGTGGAAGCAGCAGGGAGTTTAAGAAAAACAACACATTGAATCATATTTTCCATTTGCACTTTTAATCACAGAATTCAGCAAACAGAGTCCTTGTAGTGACAGTGATGTTACCCTGAGAAATTCTTATTAGAATTTAGAAAACCAGCAGTGCTTCAATTAAAAGGCTGTGGAAGTACCAAAATTGAAAAGAAGTTTTACTTTGTTCACCACAGCAAGAAAGGGTTAGAAAAGCCCCAAGGAAAATACATGTTTATTCATAAAACCAAATTATATGAACTGAAACAATTAAGTGGTAGTTTAGAAGCACTAACATGAAGCCAATTTGCTACAATGGTGTTGCACTGCAGATTCATTAGTTGGCACTAAACTTCGATTAATCGTGTTCAGGGACCAGCCTTCGTCAATTAAAAATGATGTATGTCCCTTTGTCTGAATTACTGCTTGTTTTAGTGACAATCCATCCATCCAGAGAGAAACTCACCTTTTGACAAGAAATTTTTTTAAAAGTTCTCTAATCTGATCGGCCAGCATCAGGCAGGAAGGTTCAATAATTAAATGTGTATTGATCAGTATAACCATGGCTACATTTGTTGCACTCTGCTGTGCTATGGATGGGGGTAGGAAAGCCTTCCTATTGTTCATTTGGACATCTTTCACTCCCTGGGAGAGTGCTCTACCATCCTCTGCTACCTACTCATTGCTTGATAATTGAGATGGACAAGCACCCACATGCTACAATTAATTCTGAGTTTTTCAGCAGATGCTGGAAAGTTGGGATTAAAATGTCTATCCAGACATTGCTGTCTTTTCACATGTTTATGTGAAGGGAAGGGAGGACAGACCTGCGGGTCTGGGTGTCACAGAACAAGCAGTGACACAAAAACAAATGGAGCATGAAATTAAATTTTAGAACTTGTGCAGTGTTTCCTACTGCAGTGATAGTCAGGTAATGAAACTTCCCAGGTTCAAGGTATCAAATGATTTCTATAACCCCACATATTTAATCCTGGAACTCAGCCAGGTAATGATTGAACCTGCCAAAAGAAGATCCAGAAGAATGTACTTAGATTCGACAAAGCAGTCAGGAGTTTGAAGGTATTCCAGACCTCGACATACACTGGAAACGTCTGGTTTTCAAGCAAAGGACCTTCATTCTTTTCCAAAGAGACAGGAAAACTGTTTGCTGGTCAGGGAATACATCTCTTCTACCCCATCGCTGGAGGAGCCAAAACAGGGCTTTTGGAAAAAAAAGAAAGGGCACTCATTTCAAAGTTCACACACTAGTTTTGAAATTCTGGTTTGCGTAAATCTGACAATGAGGATTTCTTTTTGCTTTCATTTTTAAAAAACTAATTCTATGAACTTTTACTCAGTTCTCATATTTGCACTCTCTTCATTCACTGGTCAGTAAGGATGGTTGCATACGGGAGGTAGAAAGTTTTTAGGGTTTAAGCAGTCTTCCATGAGAAGATTCAATAAGGCTGGAACTTTTCTGCTTTATTCAGCTTCAGGTCAGGTAGTCTTTTGCAGGAAAAGCTTCTAGCTGTGTGATCCAGTCAGTTAGACACCTTTCAGTGTGCACACAGCTTTCACTCTCTCTCGAACTTCTAATTTATTTTATTTACTTTTTACTAGTGATAAACAGAACCCTTGAATGCAACTTTATTAAATAAATTTTGAGAGAAATGTGACAAATGTAAAAGCAAGAAAATATAGCAGAGCTGATCCAGGATAGAACGTGGGTTTCTTGAGATAGCCATGTTGTTCATATAAAAGTTGCAGACTTTATTTGTTCATTTCATTTGGACCATCTTTTCCTCAAATAGCTGAAATGTTACTCCAGCAGATAATAAATCAGCTCATTTCTCTTGATTCTCTTGTCTGGTCGATAACATTCTTAGTCTGGTATTTATTCTTACAACTATAGTGATTAAATACATTCATTGCCCAGAATCACGAAACTGAAATTTCATCCATGTTTGTCATTACTGAAAAATGCAGCAATTAGCAGTAGACTTCTAAAATAGTGACTTTCTCTCCTCCTGCAGTTTGCAAAGCATATCCAGCAACTTTGGGGTGACGTAAAGTGATGCACAAATAACTTCTGATCTGGATTTTCTCATATGCCATGTTTACTGTCACCAAGGATTAGGTTCCAAAAAAAACCCCAGTGAAATTTGTAGCATTTCAACAGCACATAGCATGCATGTCAGTGAAGTGACATGCCAGTGCATCCAGCAGTGATATGCCCCAGCTGAAAATGCCTTCTGTAACATGCATTTTACTTCTCTGAAAGCCATGCCAAATGTTATAAAATGCTGAAACTGTTTTGTCACATGAAGCTAAGCCATTCTTATTCAGCAATGTTTTTGACACAGGACACTATGAAAATGCTAAACAAAACGCAGAAATTTTTTTACTGTACGCAAGTGACTTAACTGTTGCCACTGGTGTTTCTTTTTTATCTTTCCTGGCTTATTTCACATGCTAAATATATTGGCATTGACCTCAATCTCTGAATAGGTGTAATTCAGACATTGATCTGAAAACCTAAAATTTGATAAGGAAGGTCACAAAACCGCAAAATGCTCCCAAGCATTAGTGTTCGCATTTAGTCACGAGCTAGTTGAAATAGGGGTTCAATGGCATCTATCTAAATGGTTCCTTGTTAATACTAATCTGAGGAGGCAGATGAACCGTCTGAATGGTGTGAAATGCACTCACAAAATCTGCTCCCTTGGTCAAGTGACCTTTTTTTTCACTTATCTGGGTATACGTTTTTATGTGTATTTCTGGCAGCTCTTCCCCCTGTCTGCTCAGGAGGGGCTGCCCATAAATGAAACATAGACTTTCGAGTCTGGGCTCTTCAGAGGAGCAACTGTGACTCCCTGAGGGTTTGCAGTGTGGTATCTTCAAGCAAAGGCCTCCGACTGAAAGGATCAGGCTTCTGTAATAAAATTTTTAAAAAGCAATAAAAGAAAATTTACAGCGGTGACATGATTTAGGAGTTCATTGGGAAAGGCGTAGTAGCTCTGCATGCCAGGAAGTGCAGGCCAGGTCTGCATGGCACAGTGCGGCCGGGCTTTGCAGCAAGGATAAGCCAGGAGAAAGGAAGGGCGGTATCTCCCAGAGGTACTTTAAAATAAGATCCTCGGAGCTGCAGATTTGTTACGGGAAGAAGGAGGTTTTGATTGTATCACTTCCAAGTCTTTTAGTGGTTTAATCCCTCACCGTCAGGACCCCGGCTCCAGCCATCCCTTCCTGGAGGAGGTGGTGTTTCTTGCCACCGCCACGCTGCTCGCAGAACAAGGGATGGGATCCAGCCTCACACCGTAAATCACATCCCCAGGCATCTCCCTTCACAGGCATGCCTTGGGAGATAACGGGGCCTGGCAGCCGCGCTGGTTTCCGGGAGCTCGCCAACTGCCCGCCCCGGCCCCGCCGCCACTGAGAAGAGCTGCGTTCATGGCGACTAGCAGGGCAAGGGCTAGGAATTCCTGAGTCAAGGCCAACTGCCGCCCTCATTTCAGCCTTTGCTGAAGGCCGAGAGAGCTGCACCGATGGCAGAGAGACCCCGCTGGCGTAAAGGAGAGGAGATTTTGGATCCTGGTGATTGCAACCACCCGTGTACTCAGGGCAGAGTCTTTCTTTCACCTTGCCACAAGCTTTGGGGTCATTTTCCCTTTGCTTGCTTAAAGGGAATGTTTCCTGTTGTGGCATTGCTTCAGGCAGGAATTCCCTTGTTTTACCTTGTCTGTCTCCAAACTATACAGAGGTGGCAGAAAGGGTCAGTCTGACAATTTTCAACATGAGACTTCATGTTCTGATGACCTGCTTGCATTCCCTGCAGATCCTTTGCCACCATGCCACGTACAGAACACGTCCCCTCTGCGGAGACCGGCAGGCTTCACAAGCACTTCCAAATTAAGCCTCCCGACACCCTTGCTAAGCACTGTTATCCTCTGTCTCCGGAGGAACTTTAAAAAAGAGAGAGATTAAATAACTTCTTGAAGGTCACATAGCAAGTATGTGACAAAGCTGGGAAAAGAACATAAATTACTGCAACTCACCATCCTTTGTCTCCATTAGCTTCCGCCTTTTGTTGTTATTGCTATTAATAAACACAGACAGTATTACAGCAGGCACAGTTTCCAATGAGGAGCAGAGACCATTGCTCCAAGCATTGTAAAAATACAGATGAAAGGATGGCCTTTGTCTTGAAGAGGTTGAAATCCAAAAATAAGCCTTTCAGTCCCTCACATTGCTGAGGTGATCCTGTCCAACCTTGAAATTTTCACTGGCCAGTCACTCAACATCTTACAAATGCAGCTGTCTATATGAGAAAAACCACGTAGCCCTCCTGTGTAGGGGAGGCAGGGTGCCAGGAACACGCGGGGCACTGAATTTCATCTTACCATTTCTTCTGTCTTGTATTGAAAAGCACTTACAGCAGACAGGATTTTTGCTCATTTCCTGCAAACGGACCTGAGAGGGAAAGTTACTGATAGCACTGACCTACGAGAGGCACACACACAGCTAAGCAGGACTGTGCTCAAAATTCAACTTGATAGCAATCCCTGTACCAGCCAAACCTGATCTAACACCAATATTACAACGTGTGATGCTGCCAGATTCAGGCCTGGCTGCCTTTACAGATTGGTCACAGGTTTCTCTTTAGTTATGAAACAGCTTCCAAACTTCAGACGTGAGCAAAATGTGCTGACTCACTGCCAGGTATGTCATGCACGGGACAATAATGTCCAGGAAGTGCAAGAATCTGGATTTATTTTTAAACTTATTTTTATTTCACACTCCTTAAATGCAATAGCAGTAAGCTTCTGCTTTTTCAATTCCTTCTTTTTCTTTAGCTACAGACTAGGTGATCAGGCAATAAGTAACTCCAGGCACTGAATTTACAGGGAAATTGTTGCACTTTTCAGCTGGTTAAAGTCATTAACTCATACCTTATTACAGCAGCTGAGGCGTGCAATAATCAGCCCCAAAAGTACTGCTCTTTAGGTCTTAATGCTCAATTAATTTTCTGGAATCCACATCAAGAAACAAAGGAATGAAACCACAATAAGAAGAAACAGGGGAAGAGTTACTGTGTTTCCTTTAGTCTTTAACTTCAGTCTTGGTTTATCAGAAGTATAAATACTTCCACAAAAAAACATGCAGGTCAAGCCTTGCTGCCAGTCCAAATTGTTCTTCTATTTCCGTTGGCTCAGATAGGATTAATTGCAGAGGGCAGCCGTGTGGGTCAGACCAAAAGTCCACCTACCCCAGCAAGAGTCTCCAAAAGTGCCCAGTAGTGGGCGTCCAGGAAAGAGTATAAGCATGGGGCAAGCAGAAAGTGGTGCTTTCTCTGGATGTCCCCAGTGTTCAGCGTCTCTGTCAATCTGAGATGGTGCCTTTCTATCTAATATTCCTCAACAGACTTTTATTCCATGAATCCATCAAATCCTTTCTTGAACAGGTCTATAATGTTATCATCCGCAGTGTTCCGTGACATGAAGACCTATGAATTAACCTTGCAGAATACCGAGAGGTGACTCCTTCCTTTTGTTCTGGACTTGGTAACTGCCAGTTTTTTTTGACGTCATGACTTTCTCCTCAGCTGTGTATTACTGTGGCATAGCTGAGAAAAACTATGCAATAGTCGTCCAGCCTCCCAAGATCAATGGTGTTCCTTTTTGAAAGGTAACAAATGCTGGGTTCAGTGTAAGAATATTATAAACACTTACTTACAAAAGAAAAAGGAATAAAACAAAGGACAAAATGCACTCATGCATTTTGCACAGGCCTACAGAAGAGGTTTTATGTCTGAAACACTTAATGAGCTACACTTCAAAGCAGTGCAGACGTGCAAGTTTCTGGACAGAGCTCAACCTCCTTTACTATAACAGCTGCAGAGGAATGTTATCAATGCAAGCTCAGGAAACAAATAAGCAACTCTATATTCATGATCTAAGTGCAGTACTCCTGAACTTTCCTACTGCTTACAAGGCCAGAGAGTGCCTTTTTGGTTCTCTAGCCCGATCATGTGGCAATGAATCTTAAACAGTACTTAAACAGTACTTCTGTCATCAAGCCCACATTTTCTTTTAGAGATAAAAAATACTCACGCTAATTGGGAATTTAAGTACACTCTCTCAGGTGCCAAAAATCTGCAGTGAGAGAGACAGAGACAATGTTCTGCTTTGTTTTAAAAAAAATAATAATAACTTAGAAGGAAAATGTAATAAAGTCACAAAATTATTAAAACAAATGGAAAAGCAAGAAAGTTGACAGCATCAAATATCATGGTACAGTGGGAAGTGAATAAGGCAGGAAACAGGACACAAGATAAAATCTACAGAAAAAAAAGATTAAGGACAAAACAAAATTTAAATATAACTAAAATAAAAGAAATCTTAACAATAGTTTTCATACAAGAGGGCAGAAGTACTTAATAAATATTTCTGGCCTTGTGGTTGGGAAAAAGACAGATTTGTATATATGATAAAATATTTTGCATACCAATTATAACCATTTCTGAAGAGGATGCTAAGCAGCAGATTCCAAATGAAGATGTAATACCAACAAAATCAGATAATTCCCATGTATTAATTTTAAAAGAGCTAGACAAGGATCTCTTTCATATTAGTCATCATTTCTAGTAAGTTTTGGAATACCTAGTCATTGCAGAGGATTAAAAGAAAGCTGACTTTGTGACAATACTTTAGAAGTGTAAGCAGACATCCTGAGCAATTACACTCCCAGCAGCCTGCTATCAAAGGCAGTTGAACAGCTACTGTTGGTTTCTATTAATAACAAATTTTAAAAGGTAATAAAAGAAATGCCAATCAACATGCCTTTATGCAAAATATATTTTGCCAAATTAATGTGGCAACGTTTTCACAGGATTACAGGCTTGGGTCATTCGTTCTACATTTATACATTGCTTAATACCAGCGCTGGTGGCAGAGAGAGAGCATGAGGACATCTCCCCCAAGGGAAAACAGTGGGCACTGGTGGAAGGCACTGGGAGAGCAGAGACCAGGCACGCATGCAGAGGGACAAGGGGGTCTTCAAACCCTGTCCTGTCAGAATCAGGGGGATGTGTAAATGGCCTAGAAAGGCCATTTAAATGTAATTAATTATGCAAAAGGCCACTATCAGTGTATCAGAGTTTGAGGCAGAAGAAAGGTCCATCTAGCACAGTACCTGGTCCTAGTGTCCCCATCCCAGGCTGGGCATGCACGTAAATACAGCTTTGTGAAGGGTATTGAGAGAAACCAATATGAAGACTATATTTGCAAACATGGCACCAGTTGCTCTAAGGTTTACTTACTGCTCTTTTTTTTAATGGATTCTGTATGTGCTTTGGGTGACGAACATATGACAATGTAGTTTGGTCAGGGTTATGCTCTTTTACTAATTTAGTTTAACACATATTGTTTTACAGCTAATCTTTGCACGTGGTTAACAAATACTGCATAAACCTATAAACTCTCCTTTTGAGCAGCTGTGAGAACACGTTACGGTTTGTGTATCCCACAGTGAACAGAGAGGAAGGCTATTTAATGAGATCCAGTCCAAGTGGTTTCTGAAAAATTAATTCAGCAATTACATTCCCAAATAAATGTTGATTAGCACCTATTTCATGCACTGTCTATGTGCATGAAATGTGCATAAACTGTGTTTATGTTGCAAAATTGGAAACTTATTTTTCATTTTCTACCCACTACCAGATGACGAGTTTTAGCAAATTAATCACTTAATAAGTTGTAAAACATTCCTTTGCTTTATTTATTCAATCCTTTGTTCATTGTTAGTTTTCTAATAAAATACAGTCTTTCAAGTCAAGGTTTTAAAACAAACCTAATTTCTCTAAAATATGGAAAGCCTTTAAGATTTGCAGTGAAGTAGCCCTTAGATATGGCTTCACCACTTCCCTTTTGTCAGAAAGATTCATAATCTTTGTGAAATAATTATACCAGAGAGAAGGAAAATTAAACCTCAGCTGGCCAGTACTTGTTATAAACAGGTCTGATTTGAGCGAATACTTGAATTTTCTGGATGTCATTTAGTGAAGCAAATGTTTCTCCTCCTTTAGTCCATGGATGTTTTTACATCCCTATTATAGAGTAACCAGGATTTTCACCTGTTTAAGACATGCAGAAGGAATGTAAGTGCAGAGTCACCAGGCAGCGTTTGTCAGGTACACAGACTGGAGGTTTCAGGTGCAAGGTGATGCAGCCTCGGCCGTTGATCTCAATGGAGGAAGTATTACCCTAAGAAAATGCAAGTCAATGAATCTATCAGCTGCTTCTGACGCTCAGTTCCTCCCTCCATTTCCTGCTCACTCCCGCTCCGCTGACCTCCAAATCCCCTTGTTTCCTATCTTGCTGACTTTTTTTTCGGCATCCCCATCACTGTTATCTTTAAGCGTTCCATTGCTGGCACTCCTTCCTTATTTTCTGTATGTCGTTTCTAAGAGACCATTTCTCAGTGAGAGCCTAATAACCATTATGTAAAGTGGGAGGCAGCAAAGGGTGAATGACTATAAGATACTACTAATAAAAAATCATTAAAAACACACATATTGGACTGATTCCTGCAAATCCCCAAAGGTGAGAATATCTTTACAACAACTGAGAATGAACTCTGTGGGAACAGCATTTTAGCAAGGACTGAAGAAGTAAGCTGTGTTTAAAAATGCAGATCGCTGAATTAATTTCTTCAGTTCTTTTAGTAGCTAAAACAGCCACTGAAAAAGTTCAGATTTTTGGCAGCTTTTATAAAGGCAGATCTTACTCCATGTATATTTTGAATGAGTAAAAATGGAAATGTCTAAAATGTCTTTATATTATAAAAATATATTTTATCTTTATATTTTAAAATGTGGCCTTTTTAAAGGATACCATTTTAAAGGCAGAAATAACTTAGAAATGAAACATCCAGTGAAATCTCCAGCCAATCTAAAACAAAGTTTAAGCTGGACACTGCTCAGCCACAAAACAAAATATGTCCAATATATGCCTGGCAGTAACTATAAACGCTCTCTGTGTTGGTGAAACACAAAAGAATTCTGCAGATTTAAAAAGGACACAATTTGAAATAGTTTCCTCTACTGCCATAGCAACTGGTACCTAAAATTAATACAAATGGAAGAGATCAGCTGAACTGCTTAGTCCTTTTCTTTCGAACAGTCGTTGTCAGAGTTTACCCCATTGCAATGACTTGACTGGGGTGGGATGCTTCCCATCTTTACGCTTCTTTTAGAAAGCAGCAGCACAGAGAGACATTGCTCCAAATGGAGCAAATGTGCTTACAAAGCCCAAAAATGTCCAGCAGGAGTGTGAAATTATGATTGCTTTGCAGTATTCTGGAACTGACATTGCAAGATAGAAATACCATTTTATTTACCTAGATTAATTTTGAGACCATTTAACAGAGAAGTTTATCCCAAGCTCTGGATAGTTCTTTATGAACTCCCCAAAATAAAAATGCATCATGTACAAGCCACTTCCATCCATCTTCAGTGCCCGTGTAGGCAAACCAGCCTGTCCCCAAACCTGGGTTACAAGTGCCCCATCCTCCTGCATCCTCCTTCTTCCCCCCTGACAAAGCCTAGGGAAAAGCTTTGCAGCGTGCCCGGGTTACAAATACGGGCTCCACAGCAAAGCACAGCTGAGACGTGATGGATTGACAGGGAGAGCTTCCCATCAGCAGCCCCTCTGCTGGGGCACCCAGACAAATGTTGTGGCTGGGAAGTATGAGAAGAAAAGCTGTCTCCTAGGCATATGAAAAGGTGACTCAAACTTTTCTTGACCTTTCCTAAAAATGGAAAGATAAAACCGTTTGCGGCTGAAACTGTGGCTAAAGCAATGTGGTTGGTATGTGTTTTCTCAGTCTCATAGTATCTCTAAGTATTCAGTCAAACTGATGCTCCATTTTTTACCTTTTTTCCCACGTACTTGTTTTGGTTAAATGGCATAAACTTACTCTGAATTTTAGCAGACATCACCATGAGAATGCAAGGCACGCCACCCTGGCACCTATTAGCAACCCTGCTAATCTGGGATCCAGTCTCAGAAGGAGGAAAACAGAAAAAAATGAGGGAAAAATTGCAAGAACACTTTCTGTTTCACAAGACCTATTTTCTCTGAAAGACTAGCACTTTAAGCCTCTCTACGATTTTCCCTACTATTAAATTCTTCTAGTCCCATTTCTGTCCTTTTAACACCTAAGCGCTAACAGCGTGGTGCAGCTGTGTCCACAAATTCATTCCCTCTCATGTGAAAAAACGCAGTCTCTTCTCAGCTTTAAACTTCTTGCTGCCTCCTCATGAAGTGTCCTAATTACCTTGCCTGGTGCAGTCAGTATTTCATATGCAGCAGCCACATTCCCTGTCGTCTCCTTTCTGAGTTAAATATAGAACCAGCCATTTTGCAGCGCTAAGGGCAGCACAGTTGCACAAGTGGCAGCTCCTCGGCTGCCGACAGTGTCCGAGGCAGCCACTGTGCTACTGCAACATCTCTTCAAGAAGAGATGTATCTTTCAAGTTTCCTCAAGATCCATTTTCTCAACAGGATTCAGTCCTTCATATGCATACAGCAGCCAGAAAACAGCTAAGCAGGCCAGCAGAAAGCAGGAATTCAGTCTCTACCCAGGAGAGAGGAAAAGGCAACCCTCTACGGCATGTGCTACCTCAGGCCAAGCCTCCAAAACAGCCATTTCCAGGCTCTGAGTGCACTGACAGCCATTCTTGGTTCACACAGAATACTCCAGCGAGAAGCATCCAGTCGCATTGAGAAAAAAGCAACTGTTATAGTATTTTCCAAAACGAAAGGTTTTCCTGAGAATTCATTGCTCATCTCTTTAAATTGTACCAGTGTAATTTTAATCTGTTTGAATGCTGGATCACATCATGTGGGGTCGGAGGCACAGGGATCACTAGTTATCTGTGGCTGAAAATCAGGAGTGTGTGAATTGCTTAAGGAATTTTTACAAGTTGTTTACCTTGGGTTTAACTAGAACTCCAAAACTGTACCTCTGTGATCGATGGCATTGGTAACTTCATTAAAATCTGTGCCATGAAGATATGTAATCTAATTTTTTTTTTTTAACTGAATCATATAAACTTTAAAGAGAGTTTTACCTGACTTTCACTTCCATTTTGGAAAACATTAACAGAAAAAGTTGGTTTATTCTTGTCCCCTGGCCAACTGCCAATTGTTCTTCTTTTAAAAAGTAAGGTAATTTCCAAAAAATAAGGTATTTCTGAAACCAGTGACAACAGCAAGGAAGTGAAACAAGTTCAGCTAGCTGGCACTCACTGCCAGCTGTTTGCTATGCATGCCGACTGGTCACATTAACATTGAGTATCAACTATCAAAAGGTTTAAACCATTTGTGGACAAATCCAGGATTTTGCACTCCATCTTAAATGTCCTCCCAAAGCCCAACTGTGTGCATTTGAACAGCCATAAAATCATCCTTGAGGGGAGAGATGGTAGGAAGAAGTATATATATATTCACTTTTGCTTGCTTGTTTATTTTAATCTGTGATCTGTTCCTGTGCGTGTGCTACAATGAATCTAGTAGTAGTTTAAAACGCATTTGCATAGAAAGGAGGAGAATGTCAATAAAAATGTTTGTACAGCCTTTGTTTATCTCAGAAAAATGCATGGATTCAGAAAGAACCATCTTCACAAATCCACCAGCTCCTACTTCTGGGAAACCACTATTGCCCAAGTGTCAGTCATGTGAACCAGCATTAAGCAAGTTTCCAGAATTTTTTACAGTTTGGTCCACAACTTTATGCCCAGCTTGCCTCCTGGGCTGAGATCTCCTGGATGCTACTCTCAGTCACAAAGGCCTTGTAGAAATTGTCTCTCCTCACTACGGGAAGAGCCTGAGGAACCACTATGCTAAGAATGCACTTAATATAACTCTCGGTTCTTGTGGCTGTAATTTAGGGGCTGGAAACAACGAATAGGAGCTGTTAGCATGTGACCTGCCAGCTCCCCAGAGGCTATTGTCAAATGCTCTGGGAAACACAGCCTGGCAACCCTGCAACCCCCACTGAACCCCAAATTCACGGCTTTCCCAACAAGCCTCATTCTAGAGCACAGCAAGGAGCTATGAGCAATTATTCTTTTTATGTATATAGTTATTTCTATTTGTACATTTATTTATCATTTATGTTTATTTAATCATGCAATACTATGATGCTGTTTAGTTTGCAGTGCTGGCTGTGGCTCTTGATGGTTCTTAGTTGCTGAGGTCAAGGTAGTCAGTCCCTATAGTCCTTCAGTGAGGACCTGTCCTCTTTTCCCCTATCTTTCTTCACTTATCATCAATGTCTATTCTATTCTATTTTATTTCCCTCTTAACTACGGAGCTGGGCGCATGCCTAGCTGCAATGTAGTCACAGCAGGTACAGGTTTGCCAGGAGTGCCCTTGCTTGTCCTAAGACCGCCCCATGTACCTCAGAGGGGCTCAGGCTGTCATCTGGGGCTGGGGCAAGGCAGACGAATCACCCAGAGATATCTTCCTAACTGGGTCTCAGGTGTGCAGCAGTGCCCGTGGGATGATCCTCTTGCCTGATCTCCACTGCCCTGAGAATGGCATGGGACCAGAGCTCCTGCGATGCTGGCAACCTGAGCCTATGAAATGTGGGCTTTAAGTGTTTCCCTTGGCCAAGATGTCTAGAAAGCTATCTGCAGAGAGCAGGGTGAAGGAAGCTTTAAACTGTCATCCAGTATCCTTAAATTTGGGAGTTTCTGTTCATTAGCTGAAGACCTCAAAAAAACCTTGGGGTCCTTCTAGCAAAAACTGCCAGAGTCCTGGTTCTCAGGCATGCATGCTGCCCAGCAGGAAGGAATACTGGTACATCAGTTGAAAGTAAGTCCAAAGTCCAAAACTTGAAGGTTGCAGACACATAGGAGGATATTCTGGGGGAGCAATACCAC
This sequence comes from Pandion haliaetus, assembly GCA_013401275.1. Taxonomy (NCBI): domain Eukaryota; kingdom Metazoa; phylum Chordata; class Aves; order Accipitriformes; family Pandionidae; genus Pandion; species Pandion haliaetus. Next base: position 165,246 of record VYZV01038935.1, on the reverse strand, counting down.
ATGCTTACTCTTTTTTATACTCTTCCCAAGCATACATTTTCAGCTGATATCGGAGACAGACAAGAGGGCCAGATGGACCTCCGGTTGAACACGGTATGGCCACTCTTATGTGCCCAGGAGGTCATGCCAGCTGTGGGAGGGTGTGCTGGGCAGCATGCTGGCGCTCCTTCTCCCTGGCTTTCCCAGCAGGTCACCCTGCAGCACCCCATGCCACCTGCATGCTCGGGTTTCATTTGAAGGGACCCCAGCTCTAGAGAGGCATGGTGTGCATCCCCATCTCCTTCCAGCATGGAGCCAGGACACAGAGGGGAACTCTCTGGGAGTGGGTCTGTGAAGCACATCACAAAGAAGCCATAGCACAGACACAGCCAGCAGGAGCTGCACAACTGATGTCAATAAGAGAAAGATCAGACACTGGTGCCTAAAATTACTTGCTTTAAGTTAATGTTAAACATATTGCCAAAGCATCTTACACAATTTCAATTATGCACTGAAAGAATCTGCATTGTGGAGATCAAGTTTAATTACATTGTCATTTACTCCGAGGAATGCTTGCGGTTTAATCACTGTTTACATTTATTATCTTTTGGTTTACATTTTTTCCCAGATTAATAGATCATAAGATACCACCGCATCAAGATTTTGCATTAAGGCAAGATACTATTTTAACATTATGTGGTAATTCTTTAAAAACCAAACAATTGTCAACCTCGTCCTGCTGAAATAACTCTTTGTTCCAAATTCACATCCCTGGAAGTGCTGGAATGTCCTCATTGCGAGGTGGCCTGCCAAATTGCTGAGTGAGGGCTGGGGTCAGCTCCCCTGCTGGTGTAACACTAATGAGTCCATGGAGCCATGCCAACGGGGATTTTGGCCCTCCATATAACCCCCCGAGGATGTTCATTGTTCGATTATATGGAACATGCACATGTGGTGGACATGTAATGTCCTTCGAATAATCCATCCTGGCAAGGCGACTCCGGGAGGCTGGTTAATATACAGAAATAAAGAACCTGAACTGTACGTTAACCCCATGGATGCAGTCCCAAGTGGCTGCAGAACCCCTCGGTGTAACTGGTAATTTCCATCACAAACCAGCCATGTAATTACAGACTAACCACTGAACTAATGCTCATCTCACAGCAGCTCAGTTGTACTCTGGATCCTGATTGTGCCTTCCCAGACTATCCAAAGGTCAGTCCCGACCTATAAATGCCGGCCCAGGTACAGAAGGCACTTGCACATGCTGGCATTCGTAGGTGGATGCATAGGCAAAGGGTGGCCAGCAGGAATTGGATCACCAGGTAGGAGAGTCCTGCATAATCAGAGCAAGATTTGGTTTATACAAATTTACCAAAAACATCAGTATCAATAACACCATTATAGTGACTGTAGAAAAAGAACTGAACTGAAGGTATCACGTAAAAAAATGCACAGTCACAACACTTCACAACTTCCAGACGGTGAATAAATATTATAAAAGACAGGAGGAGAACAAAGCCATTTCTTCCACTCTTCCCTACCTCGTTTTGTTTGGGAAAGACATTTGTCCACATTTCATTTCAGATTACCATGTAGGTAGAATAAAATCTCCTCAAGATGCGTTCAGACTATGCAAACTCCAGATTTCTCTTCAAGCAAAAGTGTGTCATTCAATGCAGTCTCAAGCAGAGAAGAAAAATGCTGTGCAGTCACGGAAGATATATTAGCATAAAATAATACACATACTATACTAGGACTGGGATATACAATATAATACAATAAAGATAAATATGCATATATATTCATTAACATACATGAACACAAAAGCGCACATATGGGTCTGTTCTTATGCCTTCTTATACCAACAAAAACATACCTGAAGTTTTCTTGAGCTTTAATATACACTGTGCATTTCTGAGGACTGCAGAATCTGGTCATATTAGAAGTAGTCATAATGTCAGTTTGACCAGATTCCTCAGGTAAGTTACATACTAGAACACTGTACAGAGGGCTGTCATCTGTACTAATACCTTACTAAAATACACATGGCTTTATCAAATCTCTATACTTAATTCATATTTCCTTTTTTTAATTAAATGACAGATGTGCCCCATATAAACCATGAATGTATGTGGAGACTGTTAAACTACTCATTATAAATGCAGACATTTCTGCAGTCAGTGAATCACTTGCAAATAAATTCTGATTTCATTCTAATGCATTCTGCGTACTCAAGGATCCACCAAATATTTTCTGTGACAAACTTTCAGCTGATGGGTGCTACTCAACATTCACTGAGCACAGCTAGTAACCCACTGTGTAGTCCTCGCCTTGATTGGATGAGAAGGAAGACTTTGTCAACAAGAAAATAAGGAAGAATGATTAATTCACTTCCCATCTGAATTTTAAGGCATTCAGAATCATTCATACCAAAATTCATGAGACTTCGGGGATTTATACATACCAGGAAATTAATTTAAACTCATTTGTATAGAGACTGACTTAGTGAATCATAGAGCAGTGACCAGCTCAATCCTTTCACAAATTTTTTCATTCACCATTTGTTCCTGGATTTTTTTGCATGTTTGTTTTCGGTATTTGACTAGATCTAAAATATAGAATCATGTATATTTGTGTTTATATATATATACTTATAAATACAGGAAACACTATGGTGGCCACCATGGCCAAGAAAAACCACGGTGGGGCGCAGGAAACACCATAGTGGCCACCTCCTTGGAAATCTGGTAAGGGAGGGGATGTTTTTGTGACCAAGGCTCCAGTCTTCTCAGGTACTCTGCCCCCTCCCCCGAGCTTCCCTAAATGAAAAGCTGAACTTAGAGAACGAATCAGACCAAACTTTAGCCATCCAAAATGTACACACCAGTTAGGCTGGTCAGCTAGACGGTCCTTTTCACCCAGTGCAGAGATGGACTTTCCACAGTACAAGTCACCCCAGCAGTCCCAGAAGGGGATAAATCACCTTCTGGAGATATTTATCTCCAACTATGGGGAGATGGGACCATGGGGACAACTTAGGCAAATAGCTTAGCAAGAAACTTACATTTTATGTAGTTCAACATAAGTCAGCTGAATCTCAGCCTTTAGTCTGAACTTGGGAAAATAACAAGTAAAATAAGGAAGTCATAAGAGATTCAGTCTTTTTTTATTACACTCTACCAAGCTTCGTATAAATGCTGGCTAAGGCATTTCTATATCTAGAATAATAACATGAACTGACATTGCTGGCTGCAATTTTTTTCCCCTTTCATTCTGAGGAGGCTGAACATAGAAAACAAGTCACTGGGAGAGAGGGAAGCGTGAAAAATGTGTCTCTCTCTGCAACTGGAACATTTCACTTATTAATTCTCAAAGGACTTAAGGCAGAATCTTGTGGAAGTTTAAAATCTGACAAAGCTTAAGGAAAAAAAAGGCAAATCCTAAAACTTCTAAGGTAATAAATCATAGATTTCAGATTGCCTGTTTCTTCGAATGTCAGTTAAGATGAAAGAGCCTGAGAAGGAATAAGATACCTTATCTTCTTTAATTATTCTTCTTCCAAGTTGTCATTCCTGTGTTTCTTTTTATTTTACCTAGAGAAGATCCATTTCTCTCTGTGTAACTTGCAATTAATTTGCAGGGGGTCAAACTTTTCTATGGCTTTTTGCAAAGAATGTAGAATAATCTCTGCAATGGACTGTCATGAAATAATATCCTAATGTACCATACTGAAAAATTATCTCAACTTTATCTCCTATTAGACAGGAGAAAGATGCATAAGATCACACATCTATTACTCAAATCAGTCAGACACAGTATCATTCTATTACATATGCCCCTGAAATTGTAGAAAAAGACCACTGAAGTTGCAAAGTACAGCATACAGATGCTAGAAAGTCCCAAAATTAAGGATGTATTAAGTGCAATGTCACTGGGGCTTCATTACACATTGGTACCAAAGAGCAATTTAATGTTCCCATGCTGTGCGCAGAACTACCTAGATGTGGCCAACAGAAATGCCAGGCATAGCGATGTTTCCTCTGCAGCGTGTGCAATTAAGTCAAAACTGCACATAGATATTTTTGTCCAGTTGGGATATAAAAATCGGAATTTACCCTAGACAGTAGGTACCTACATGTGCACGGCAGGGGAGGAAGTTTTGTCACCACAACTTGTGACGGGAAAACAACTGAATAGGTGAAGCACTCGACCAGGAGGAAATACAAGGTTAATTAATTCTGAAACAGCATTTGAACTGAATGCTGACCAGGAGACTCTGCTGACCACTGAGAGCGTCAGCTGGAGGTGGAGGGGCAAAGTTGTACCCTCATCTTTGGAAAGCCTGTGGCCCTGCTGAGCACAGAAGACCCTTGCCACCAGAAAGTCAAGAAGCACTGAAGGACCCGGGTGCTTTGGGCAGGCCTGTCAGACTGGCCTCCCCAGGCGTTCGGTGACATTTGGCGACCTCTCCACTCACCTATCTGGGTCATGGTGTGAGAAACCAGACAGTGCTCTCACAGACAGACAGTGTGTCTGTCCAACCCACTGTCCTGCCTCCAGCAGCAGGGCAGCAGCCATCAGCTGATGCCTGAGGAGGGTTTGGAGAAGAGGGCAAGTCATACAGCCATGTTTCTCTGGCACCTGCCCCGCCTCGCGGTGTAATTGCTGGTGTCTTTGTGTCTGATAGTCCTTGATGGATTTTCCTTCTGTGGACTCCCCCGCTAACGTCATGAACAGAGCCAATCTCCTGCAGTGATGGGGATATTTGTGCCCCCACAGGGAGCAGCATGTCCAGAGCAAGGGGCCAGCCGGCCGCAGTGGGGGACAGGCTTTCCGAAGGGCTCCCCAGCAGCCAGGTGCCTCAGCTCCACTCCAGCCTGCCAGAGGTGACGAAAATATCTAGGTTCGGTCTGGCCTCAGGAGTCTAATGTGCCTTTTATTGCTGAAGCAATAGCTTACAACATCTGAACAGCAGTCCCAGGATGTAATCTAACACATTGTTTTGTTTGCATCTTTTTAAAGTAAAATTACTACGGTACAAAAGGCATTCTCTGAATTATGCTGGCTTTCATGTGTACTGGAATAGGATGTTTGAAGCCATTCAGAATAAGAGTCTGCTGCGGCAGATACCGTGTTCACACAGTAAATACGGTGTTATCTTACGATCTGAGAGAGGACATTTCTAGAGCAGGCAATCCTTAGTTGTTTTTTTTTAATTAGCTCCTTAACTCTGCGCTACAGTGTGGACATTACAGATAGAGCAGGGGTGTTCCTTCAGCCTGCTTTAGACATCCCCGTGGGGGCTCAGAAGAGCCCCTCCTCAGCAGCCACCTTCACAGGTCACTGGTGCTTGACGTGGTCCCCCTCGACACCCCTCCAGGGAGCTCAAAGCAGACAGGGTGGCTATGCCAGGGAAAGCTGGAGTTTTCAAAAGACTTCAGCGCCTACGATTTAAATCCACCCGGCATCTACCAGCTCCCATGAAAGCTGAGAGCATTTAAAGTTTCATCACTTCATTTAGCTGCCTACGTGGGAACTGGTGGGCGCTGAACCCTTTGGAAATGCTTGCCCTGTGAAACTAGCCTCCAAGCATTTTACATCACAGCTGACGGTGTCGGTGTCGACTTCTACATGTTGAGTAAGTAAGGTCCTGACATAATACACTATAATGACTCCCTGTGCAGCTCTTTAAGGCTTTTATGTAAAGACACACTTAGATGTCTTAATAGCTCAGAGTTGTTACTTTTAGTACTCATAGCTGTCATACACATACGAGTTTATATATCAATTCTTGTCGGTGTAACTGCTAGGCAAAGATATTCGCTTAAGCCTTGGAATTTTTCTTGGAAAATGCACCAAAGCTTTCCCCCCTCCCCATAAAACAAATTACATCCATTTGATGGGGTGCTTTCTCTCGTATTCAAAAAGGCTGTTGCTACAAGAGTTAACCAATTATCTGCCAAAAAATCAGTTGTAAAGATAGGCCTGCCTGTGTACCCACTAGGCTGAGTGTTTTTAAGTCTAGTAAATTAAAAACAAGTCTGCATTTAAGTCTCAGGTTTTTAAATTAATCATTCTTTGTTTTCAGCTTTGGAGAGGTTTCTTTCTCTAACCGTTGAATTCCTGAAAAAAGGAGTTTATGTCTGGAGCTCTACTGTAACAAGAGAAGCAAGCCCTTAGATTGCATGTATACTTTAGACTACACATGTATTTTACAAACATGTTCCATGTGGCTATGTTTAACCACCTAAAGTATATCGCAATGAATGAACATTTAAAAGTAATCATGTAAAGGACAAGGGAGATCTCTGGATTAATCACTACAGCTTTTGGGTGGTCCAGGGTATGCTTGTAAAATTTTATGCTAAGCAAATTTAATATTATGTAGAAAAATCATCTTTGTGGTATATTTCACCTCCTCTGCCTTTCTCCCTAGCAGAGCCAACACGGGCTCAGGCACTAACAGGGGCTCAGGCCCTGGGAGTGGAAATGCTGTGCAGACTCTTCCTGGCTGTAGGACTGACTGTGCAGGTACGTATTGGTTGGTAGATGATGGACTTTGCCATTGGTACTTGCCAGACTGACAAACCAGATCAGCTCCTTTTCTTTCCAGTGTATTCCTGATGCTGCTGAGACTTTGAGAAGGCCTGCATAATAATGTGTTTGGCTTTATTTTTGGCAAAGCAGACTCTCTGAACTCAGCTCAGGATGAATGCTTTTTTCCCCTTAGCCTCTAGCAGTATGTAAATAGGTGAAATCATCTCTTACATTCAAAAAATAATTAAAAAGTTAGAATACTATCTAGCTAAATCCACTTTTTCAGATCTGGCATTTATTGCTTCCTCTGTTGATAAAAACTAGGTCACAGTCTGTGTTCATTTTAAAGAAAAAATTTAAATACACCTTTCAAGCACAAATTAGTGCTTCCCAGTTACACCTTTCTGTTGTGTTAGAAAAAAAAGTTATTTAAAATAACAAATTTAGCATGGAAGTAATGAAAAAAATTCTATTAAAAGAGAAAGGTTATCACAATTTACCAGCTAAAGCTTTGAAGTTATCAATTCCAGTAAGGTTAAAACCAGAGTGATAAGCCTAGCAGCATCACACAAAGGATAGATTTATTGGTTATGATTGTAATTATTACCTCATTCGCAAACAGTACTGTATTTATGTGACAAACATGGAGCTATTAAAGCCATAATAACTAAAAAACTGTCCAGTGAACAAAGAATGAATGAGTGGGACAAAATAATGCTTTTCTACAGAAGGATATGTTCATTGTCTGTGCTATAGGTATCTGTCTGAAAACTATTCAAGCAAGAGGATAATCCAAAAGAAAAGCATGTCTACCACCAACACTAAATATTCCAGGATCTTCTTCAGCTGCAACGGCAAGAGAGGAAAAGAGCAGAAGCTGAGGTCTTTGGTTGTCCCCAGTGAGCAAGCAGGGGAGGTTCCCAGATGTTGGCAGCTGCACGTACAGTTCAGCACTCCCCTCAAGCCAGCGCAACAGCACTGGGGCAGCAGAAAACACAATTTCCTCCAGATTATTATTATTACTCCAGTAATAGAGCAGAGAAAAACCCTTGGTAGAGAGCAATGAAGAGAAGAACTTTGTTTCCCTTACAAAGCTTGATACAGTTTTGGTTTCCCTCAGGGCCTAAGGAAGGGAAACTCCGCTGATAGCTACCAGCAGAAGCACAAAGTTCTCTTGTCGCCTTCAGGAAAATATGAGCTTATTCCCTGTTCAGCTGAGCCCTCTCAGCTCGATGCAAACAATATGGTGAGCAGCAGTGACAGAACAAAGTGTACGCACACCTCTCTGTTTACTGTGGTCTGCGGCAAGATATGCACCAGCTCTTTAGTTCACATTTGAAGTAAGAAGTGACTGAAACAAGTGATCAGCTCTGGCATGCCTGCTGGTGGCCCTGCCAGAGTTAGCCTTCACCCAGGTGTGGATCCGAGGCAAAACAGTCCTGCGAGGGCCAAGGCTGCAGGAAAGCTGGAGGGGAAATTGGCCAAGAGAGCAAGAGGGAAATTTGCACTGCTGCTGCCCATGTTACCTTGACTGCATGGATAAAAAGCTTGCCCTTACAAGTACTCTGCAATGCATTAAAGCTTTACTCTCTCTCTCTAGCTGCTATCTCTTTTTTTTATCACACACACACAAAAAGATTTCAACTCATTCTTAATGTTAAAACGCTCTTCATTGCTCTGGCTAAGGAAGGTAATGAAAGATAGATGCTGAAAAAACCTGTTGCTAATGTCAGCACAGAGGTAAACAGTTAGGTTTTCACACTGGTAGTTCATTTTGAGAAAGCTGTCTAGTATTATAATTTTTCAGCTCACATTCAACACGTAGAAGGACTAACAACTCATCCTCTAATCCACCGGCTGCAGAGGATACCTCTGCATGTATGTCCGCAGACAGCCATGGATTAATAGAAGTACAAACAAACCTGGTGTTCCTGGCCCCTATTGTTTAGAACTGGCAGCAGAAATAAAGCAATAAAACTGTTAATAAATATTTTGAAATACCTATTCAGTCATAGCTGAACCAGACCTAAACCCAATCTTTTTTGGAAAGAGGGAAGAAACAGACACTTCATTTCTGTACCTCAGCTACACATGAGCACAGCCCTTGTTTGTAAACCTGGCAGGCTCAGGCTTATGGACCTTAAACTCACAACAGCATTATGTGCAGAAAGCTGTTTCCATTCATCCTTAGGAATACCTAATTGTGTATCTTTTTTTTGGCTTGGTCCACAGCATATACAAAGAGTGCTAACACAAAAATGCAAAATGGCTGGGACATTCATGGAGAGGTGAGAATCAAGAAATCTTTTTTCCTCTGCCTGGAAGACTTTTTCAGGAAGGTAAATTCACTGTGAACTGCCAGAATTTAGGACCTAATCCAGCTATAATTGCAGATTAAAGCATTTTCGTCAAGTGTGGGGTGAACTGGATGAGCCTCCGCTTAAGATGCACTACATATATTTACTTGTGGCTTTGCCTCTCCTGAGCAATGGAGTCATCCCTAATAATCAGTCCCCCGAGGACCCAAGCCCCACTGACCAAAGGACTGTAAACACAATAAAAAGACTGTCTAAAGGAGTTTAGTCTATCTAATGTACAGACAATCAGAGAATCAGCTGAATGCCAGCTTTATTTATTTAGCTGGTTTTTCCATCCCAAATGTACACAATATGTGTAATTTCTTTCAAAATCAATTGCGTATTAGTTGAAAATCGACTTAATAAATAAAATCAGTAAAATATACTTAAAATACATTCATTCACTGATTTCTTACACTGGTTATTTAAAATAATAGCGTATGGTTAAAAATTGTTTTGGCTAAACCAAAATATCAGTTGTCCCAACCATTAAAATGTCCTGGCTATGCTCCTAGGTGATGACAGTACTATATTTAGTCACTGAGTACCACCAGCTGTCTTGCTAACAGAAGTCTGGCGTTTTCCTTAATTGAGAGATGCAGTATGTGTGAAATGATACCACTCACACTCACTCATGATAATACTACCATGACCTAGTTGAAAGCTTTTGAATTTTTTTGCTTCTTTGTTCAGAAGAATAACAGTTGGTTCAGTACAATGTTAAAAACTGAAACCTATCCAAGGGGTTTATAAGGAATTCTCTGGAGATTACAATCTAGAGACCTCATTTTTCTGAGTCCCCCGGCAGGGAAGAGCAAGTGAAGGGCAAGAAATGGAAAATCTAGCCTTCAACATTTCACAATTACCTTCCCAGTCATCCATCCGTATCTTGCAAGTTTGGGTGATGTTTTCTTAATTTTTTTTGGCTAGCTGAACACTGGGCCAGCAATAGCTCAGGGTGTTACATTCTGGTGGACATTACTGCTTTCTCTCAGCCTTCTACTTTAAAAGCAATCATCTAACTAGAGGAGAATGATGACTTTTGCTGCTGAATTGTTAGTCTGCTCCAAAACTCTAGATGGGTTGGGGCAATCGCAAGCACAAATATAGGCTGGGTGGAGGATGGATTGAGAGCAGCCCTGAGGAGAAGCACTTGGGGCTGTCGGTTGACATGAAGCTCAATCTGACCCAGCAATGTGCATATAAAGCCAAGAAAGCCAACTGTATCCCAGACTGCATGAAAAGAAGCATGACCAGCAGGTCGAGGGAGGTGATTCTCCCCATCTACTCCATTCTTGTGAGACACCACCTGCAGTACTGCATCCAACTCTGGGTCCCCCAACATCAGAAGGACATGCACCTGTTGGAGAGAGTCCAGAGGAGGGCCACAAAGATGATCAGAGGGCTGGAGCACCTTTCCTACAAAGGCAGGCTGAGAGAGTTGGGGTTGTTCAGCCCAGAGAAAAGAAGGCTCCAGGGAGGCCTTATAGCAGCCTTCCAGTAACTAAAAGGGGCTACAGGAAAGCTGCAGAGGGACTTTTGACAAAGGCATGTAGGAATAGGACAAGGGGTATTGGCTTTAAACTGGAAGAGGGTAGATTTACATTAGATGTAAGGAAAAAGTTCTTCACTGTGAGGGTGGTGAGGCACTGGAACAGGTTTCCCAGAGAGGTTGTGGGTGCCCCACCCCTGGAAGTGTTCCAGGGCAGGTTGGATGGGGCTTTGAGCAACGTGGTCTAGTGGGAGGTGACCCTGCCCAGGGCAGGGGGGTTGGAACTAGACGGCCTTTAAGGTCCCTTCCAACCCAAACCATTCTATGATTTGCAAATTCTGGTTTGAATTCCTGAAATATAAATTTCAGAGAGGAGCCAATGGTCCCTTTCCCCACTTTCACTCCAAGACTGTATTGCCCAGTGGGTAGGACAAACATCAGGTCGGAAATATAACTAAGTGCACGCACTGCTTCCCGCGATAGCTCCTTGGTGCTGGGGTCTGGGCAATGGGTAATGTGGTTCATTTACCCTCTCTTGTTGACATCCTTCCACTCATATTCATAAATAAACATTCACTGAAGCAGCCACTAAAAATCTGAAGTTCCCCTTGTCAAATGACCTAATCACCACCTTAGAGAGATGTATATTATTTTTTATCCAATAAATATTTAAGTTTTCATTAAGTGGTCCAGCCATAACAGAAGAGTCATGAGACCCTTGCCTCAGCATACACTGCAGCTTAACACTTGCAATATTTTCTGAGTGAGGCATTCTGGGGTTAAAATTCCTGCTGTGGACCAGACAAAGAGGCAATCACACCCAAGGTTTCCCACATATGATGTGAATGTCCAGCACTGGCATCTAGGGTACAGGAGAGAGGAACAGCTTTAATACTGGCTTCTCATGATTACCTCATTCCTTTTGTGAATCTGGCCCTTGGGGTTTTTTTACGATGTCCCAAAGTGGAACCAAATTATTCAAGGTGAATTAAATGTTGCAAGCAGCTCAGAACTGCTTTTTCTTGATTCATTGAAAATGTTGAAAAGCCTTGGATGGGGGAGCAGTCAACCACAACACAGTCAAAAAAAGTGGAAGAATGACTGTTGAGCAAGACACATCCTCATTCACTGTGCCTGCTCCTGAAGGGCCAGCTGGAGCTGACGTGTGCAGCCAACCATCCTTACTGAGAGTGCGATGGCTTGTGAATGGACAAAATAAATATTTAATAGTATTTATAGGCACTGTGGGCAGGTGAGGAGGCTGAACCTGAGCCTGCAATTCAGAAATGTGAATTCAGTTCCCAGCTGGGTGACAGGATTTCTGTGCAACCTCAGGTGGGTTGTTTACTCCCTGGATGTGCAGATGCAAATTCTTGTAGCTCTCTGAGAGGTTTCTCTGCTTCTGTGGACCAGTTACACCTGCTGGAGATCTGGGCCCTGACACCTCATGCCCCTCAGTATAACAGGGTAGGTAATACTTTCCTAGATCTTGAGGACCTTGGACTAATGATAAAGTCGCTAATGTCTCACGGGTGCCTATTGTGATGGGCTCATAAAGACCTAAAAAAACGGAACAAGTAAAACAAATAACATGGGAACACCTTAAGCAGCAATTTATTGCATACTACATAGCAATTTGCTGTATACTATATCACACTGCCATCATGGGCTTTTAAAATCTTTAAACACAGGATGTTTTCCTATTCTCACACACTTGATGTTTCCTCCAAATGGGGAACTCCTGGTGCGTATGGCAGATCAGCCATTCACGTATCCATTGTTCTGTGAAGTCACATTTTTCAGGAGTGAAGCTGTGACTTTTTGCTTCAAAGGTGATTAAGATGACAGCTGAACCCATACTACTTAGCAAAATAATGTAGTTGGTCAGAATTTCTTGCCATGTACTAACTGTGAAATGTGCTTGAAAATTGAGATTTTTAATTAAAAATCAGTGTTCTTACCTGACATCACTGGAGGGTCACTGAGCAGCACAAGAATGCAGATGAATTCTGGCCTGCTTCAGCAGTGGTTAACAAGCCAAAGGAGATTATACCATCTCACAGAAAGCCCAAAGAGCTGAATAGGAAACGTACTGTGTTTCCCAGCCTGCCAGTAAGTAATGATCATCCAATCTGTTTTTCTGCTTTTCTGTTCCACACTTGTATCTGTCATGGGGAAAAATCTGGAAGGGATGAGCAGGCTCTCAGTCACTGTTTAAGTACCTTGCTTTTCATAAAAGCATGAAGCAGAAGTGTTTTGTTTTCCATTGCATTTCACAGCTTCTGCACATTAAATGCCTTCAGATTCCTGCAGAGAGCTAAATCTGGTGTGCAGGCTGCAGCAGGTAAACAAGGTATATCTTAATGAACTGCCAGGTAATAACATGAGGGAACTTTTTAACACAGCTTTACTTTCATTACTCATGCTAAACTCCATGACTACTCCTATAGCCTCTAAGCTCTGAAAAAACCAGCATTTGTCCCTATGATTCCTGATGTAACACAGCTAAGAGGCATGAAGGCACAAACCTGACCCTAATTTAGTGCAGCTGAGTCACATGCCTTTACAAAAAGACTGGATTAATTAATTGTTAATCTTTTTTTTTGTTGTTTTTTTAAGGGAAAAGAGAAAATGTTGAAGATCTACATTTAATTAGAGAAGATATTTGGTTTCTAGAATATGCCCAGCAGAGTGGCATTTAATAACAGCACCGTTTCTTCTGGCAGTAGCTTGTCATACTAGGGGCACCCAGTTCTACCTGCTGTTCAAACATTATCTGAGAAATAGGTCCTTCCCAGAATGATTTAGGATCTCAAAATAAAATGGAACAAGCTGGTGCAAGCAAACAAAGAGGGCTTGAAAGGGAGAAGCAGCAAAAAGGAAGGTCATATTGCGGGACAGCTTGGCTTAGTGAGACTTGGGCACATGCTCTTTTAAGAGAAGCAAGAGATCCTAATAATACCAGTGGGCACCTTCCATCAGCTAGCAGTTTGGCATGGACATTGTGGCAGCAAGGGGTCTTGAAAACCAACCTGAAGGAAAAGACAGAATCCCACAATCATGGATTGGTTGGGGCTGGAAGGCACCTCTGGAGGTCATCTGGTCCAACCCCAACTGCTCAGGCAGGGCCACCTAGAGCTGGTTACCCAGGACCATGTCCAGATGGCTTTTGAAAATCTCCAAGGATGGAGACTCCACAACCTCCCTGGGTAACCTGTACCAGTGCTTGGTCACCCTCATAGTGAAAAAGTGTTTCTGTTTGTGCCTATGCCTCTGGTCCTGTCACTGGACAACCAGGAATAAGTAGGATGTTCTCTAGGAAATGGTTTTCACTCATAGATTGTGAGACTCCAGATTTCTGTGTTCACAAAGCATGAGATGAGATAAAATTCTTACCAGGTTACTCACAAAGCCCAGCATTTAAGAAACAGGTCAGATCCAGACACTGTAACTCGAAGACCTTGATTGAAAAACAAACATACAAAAATTGGAGATACTATATCCGATAGCTTTGCAATAAACCAGGGGCTGCATGTTCCATTTGAAATTGCCTTGCTTCTCAGGATTTCTAGCAGGGTCACTTGAAGTGCCACACTATCACTTCATGTTTCAACATAATTGTTATTCTTTCTAAATCAGCTGCATAATCTTGTTCCAGAAATCTAAGCTTTCTTTTTGGGTATATCAAAATCATTAGCATAATTAACAGTAAAGGAAAATGTCAGGTAGCCAATATCAGTTCTCTAATGTTGCAAACACCGTGAAAAGAATAGCTTTGATACGTGACCTGCACTCATTCATCTCAATGCAATATTAACAATGGAATATTAATTACGAGCATAATGCTACTTCTTACATCAACATATTAATCTATTTCACAGCTCACTTTTGTGAAAACATCACTAGCTGAGGCATGCAGTAGCAGATGTTATAGAAAGATGCAACAGGCAGCTTGCTGTTGTCACTGATGCTGTAGATCTCGAGCATTCTTTGCCAAAGTACAAATTACTTACCAGAAGGAGAATATTCTCCAGGTTTTGCACTGAAGGAATCAGCTGCCTTCTATTCCCAAAAACCACAACCAGGTTACATATCTCTCTGTCTCTCAACCTACTTGTTCTCCAAGACCATTTCCACAGGCCATCCACAGTACAAAATTGCATGATACCAGAATGACTAGCTGACCAACAACTAATTTAGCACTACCTGATGTCACCTGGCCCTGGGTTATTTGCTGACTCACAATGATCTATTTCTTAATAGGCAATGTAAATGGTTGCTAGCTATGTATCAGCCAAGTAGACCCACACAGCAGAACATCTGTATTATGCTCTCAACAGAGGAGACAGATGTCTAATACTATATACTAAAGGAGAAAACTGGAGTTGTGGGTTTTCTTCCCTTATATGAAGACCTAACGTAAACCAATAAGCATCTGGTGGAGTTTGCAAAAGAGCCTTGTGGAGCTGGCGGGCTATCATGGGTACTCTTTAGGCAATGCAAAGCCCACGAGGGTATGTCTGCAGCATCTGAAGTTGCCTAACTGGCTTTGAAGACCTGAAAACTTTAAAGACCTGAATATCAACACTGGAAGGTACATTTTGGAAGGGTGTGTTTTGTGAGATGACTGTCATCCAATTCAAAGGGCCACAGACTGCAAAAGATTCAATTTGATGCTGCTAAGCCTTTGGGAGCAGGGAAAGAAGTAATCAGAGGGCTGCACAGTGGAACAGCACCTAA
Source organism: Pandion haliaetus (assembly GCA_013401275.1). NCBI lineage: Eukaryota > Metazoa > Chordata > Aves > Accipitriformes > Pandionidae > Pandion > Pandion haliaetus. The sequence goes on along the minus strand of VYZV01038935.1, from coordinate 150,138 downwards.
GCAGGTTCTAGGCTTCTTCCAGCTTCAGAAGCCCCACTGTGAAGAGCCTCTGAGTAGGAAATAGGGCAGGAGCAGGAAGACTGGAATGAAAGAAAAATTACTGTTTGGCATGGTCCTCCATCATGCCAGAAAATGGACAGCTGATTGTAATGAACAATGCCAGAAATTGGTTTGTGTCTGCATCTTTTCCAAAGGCAGTGACTGTGCAAAGAGACCAGTCTCGTTTCTGTGTGGTGTGTGCTTCTAGGGATTCAGGTGATTGATATATCTGGCATCTGTAGTAGGGAAGCCAAGGTTTGTCTAGCTTAGACTGTCTTAATCTGATGATGTTAACCCCTCTCTAACCAAGACGTGGTCATGTTGTAGCTTTTACAAGTGGATTTTTCCTCTTTTCCGTGTTCTGCCATGAGGGGAAAAAAGACCAGTTCCAAGCTAAGCATTTTTTCTGGCTTTGATCTTTCTTGACTAAGTACAAATGAGTAAGGAAAGCATGATAAATCATGTGACAGATTATTCTCAATAACTGAAGCAGAAACCACAAAAATAAACAAACAAATAAATAAATCTGAAAATACAGAAGGATCCATTTATAAAAGCATAAGCCTCATTTCCACTGTTCATTCCTTACTTCCATATGTAAAATGCAGTGGGATGTCTTCAATATTTTCCATGCCTATTTATCTTAAGATATTTTCATGGATCTAACCTCTTTTTTTCCTCTCTGAGACATTTCTAGCGCTGTGGCTGGAGAGCCCAGCTGGGGTACAGCTGTGTACTGTCCAGCTTTGATGAGCTGTAAACGTTTTCCCTTGTGCTAACATTGTGACATTGCCCACTGCTTTGTTTTCTTGAATGCTGGTGGTTAAAAGGTAGATCTGAAATCCCCAAAACTGCTCTTTTTCGTCAAGTGTTGCTCTCCTTTAGTGTCAGCAGTTTCTAATTAAACAGCACCATACTAGAGGACCTAAAGATCATTAAAGGTGCACTCGGAATGTCCAAGAGTAGAAACACAATGCAGGTGTTGTTCCCTCAGTGCCTTTTCAAAATGGACTGGTCATTCCCCTCATTGATTAGCAATTGCGCTAAATGTCTTATAAAAGTCTGACCCTAACACTGCTAATACCTTCGGTCAGTCAAATAAATTCTTTCAAACTTTCACAGTGGAAAAAGCCTTCTATTTTATGATTTTATAACCCTGTCATTAGCAATCTTTGAAACAGCATTCCACCCCCAGGTTGCGTTCTGTGGTTATGAACTTCATTTGATCACTGCCCCATCAATTTGACATTAACTGCTACAATTTACAACTGCTCTGGCTTTCTACCTATTATTGTCGTACCTCTGCAAGTGCAAAAAACTGCTGCCCAGGGGAAGTCTGAAAGAATGCAATGTCTTGTTAAAACCTGAAAGGGCAATGGGGGTGGGGGAAGAACCTCCTAGAAGAGAAAACCAAAGGTTTGATAATGAATAATGCTTCATTCTCTGCTGTGAACACGGGTGACCTGGCATGTAGACCACAGCAAAGTAGTGAATAATTCACTGAGAGAGTCATAGACCTCCTGGTAGACCACAGCATTGCTTTGTCTCACAAATATGTTCTCCCACAGAACGGGGCTCGACAGGATGTTTCAGTCTACAAATGTTTAAACAAAAGGCGGGTGTGACAGGGTATGCAAGGGGAGTACCGTGCATGGAGCAAGCCAGCCTGCATGACTATTTTTCCATTAGCAGTTGATTGATAATTCTATAGGCACTGCACATAAGGGCAATGGAGAGAAGAATGGCTTTGATGGAGCTGAGGCATACAGCTCATGTCTGGTTTCTAACCCAGACAAGAAACCAATTCCACCCTCAGACAGGGACATTTAAGCAGCATTAATTGCCTAAGCTGAAGCCACAGGAGCATGGACATATTGAGCAGCGGCTGGAATCCAGGCTGATTTCCTGACCTTTGTGCTCATAAAAGGAAAAGCATCCAAAGGAGCTATTGGGGCTGGAATATGGTCCCAGTTTCCATGTGAGTTGCTTGCTTTGCTTTTGTGGGTTTCTCAACCTGAGAGACAAATATGAGGCCAGGTTGTTTCTGGTTTAGCTTGCAAAACAAAAAAGGCTCTCAAGTCACTGAACGCTATTCAGGCTCTACCTCCTTCCATCTCTGAGCCCAGGACTGTGAATATGGGCCTAGGTCCTGACAGCTGTGCTGGGCACAGGAGAAGAGCTGTGCAAAACCCCCTAAATCCCAGCTCTGATTTGGGTTTCAGTTGTGTTTGGGAATAAAGCTAGCAGGCACTTTTTGTTAACTTGGATATCAAGCTGTTATGTTTATGGCTTTTTGCCATTTCTCTTTTGCATTGCCATCTTTGTAGCCAGAAATATTTTGAGACTAATCTCATGGTATATCTGAAGTTTAAATTGTTTGGTCTGATGGGGCTTCTGAGTAAGTCACTTCTATACCCAGATCCTCTCATGTTACCTTACTCGCACTAAAAAAGATCTTTTGATTTCATTGCAGTTATTTCCAGCATATAAGACAGTTAATGTCTAGCCTGTGCTTTTTGTCTCTTATCCAGATGAGCTGAGCTATTCTCAGGCTCTGTAAGCTGCAGAAGAATCAAGCATGTTGCACAACCTTCTGTAGATCTGTTTTTCTAACATACCATGGTTTCTAACCATAACTTTGTCCTCTCACATGGTGAAGGATGTGTCTGATCGGTCAGCTCACGTGCTAGGAAGAAGACACCCAGATGCTAAGACTTTAGTTTGGGACCATGTCCTTCAGAAGAGAGCAGGGTACCATCCTCACTGCACGGGAAGGAGAGGCAGGGGCCAAATGCAGGCCTCTCATGCTGTGCATGGAGCCTCCAAGGGAAAGAAATCACATCTTGAGTGAGACGATGTCTTTTCAGTCCCCTTCCCTCTTGACACTGTTTCCTCAGCACCACTGTTACTGAGTGATGTTCAGTATGACTCAGTTCCACTCAGCATCACACCACAGAGGAAAACAGACACTGCTGTTGTGATTCTATGTCAAAAAGATTTTTTGGCTTTTCCATCTGCACATCACGGACTGGTAAGAGTGGGACAATTAATTCTGAAAAATGGCCTTTCCAGTTCATGCAGTTCTGCACGTGCTTGTGGAAGTCTCTTTACTGAAATGCTCACCGTAACCTGGTTTTACAACTAACCAGAGAATTATTTTAACTGTTTTCCAAATGGATAATATTCTTGATTTTCACTGTATACTGCAAATTTGTCTAAAAATTTCATTTTTTTAAAATGAAGCCGTTTTGGTGTAAGTGACTGCAGAAAGGTGGCTATTGCACCTTTTTTATAGTGCTTTTAACTCTCAGATCAGACTGGTTCTTCTCCTTAGTAAAGCCATAAATGCTTTATAATATCTGATATTTTTATTCCAGATTCTCGGAATGATTTAGTCATCATCTTGACTGGTTAAAAAGGATTTTAGAAGCTACACCTAATATTTACAAGCTTCCACTGTAATCTTATTATTTTTCCAACCATCAAAGTCACATGGTCTCCTGCAAATTGGTTCATGGAACACCACTTTCTCAGTATCTTTTTTATTATTTCCATCTATTACATACTACCCTCAAGCTGAGAGGAAACTTGAAAGGCACGCAACTAAAGAATCTTTGTTTGTTATTTGGAAAAGCTTGGATGTATTTCCCTTGGCCAGATTTTACTGACTATGACTGGAGAGCTAAATGTCCCTGTTGTTTCTGGTAGATAACCTTTAAAATACAATTTTCTAACCCATAGTAGATAATGGTAGATAACATTGCTATTGGTATCAAATGAGCCCTCGCATTTTCCCGATCGACGGATGCCTGGCAACTTCTGCAAGAATTTTATCTGAGAACAGACTTAGTTATTGTTCTGTTTCCAACAGCAGGACTCACAGGCGGGGGATCCTGCCGCTCGCCATCTCCTGTTTTCCTGCTTTCTGGAGGAGCCTGGTTTGGCTCCCGGCTCCCACTCAAATCCAGGGGAGCCAGGAGCACTCTCAGCCTCTTGGAAGTCACTCAGGGCCTTCACAGGGGCTGAGTCCATTATTTTCGAGGACTGCTTCAACAACCTGAATGCACCACAGAGGGAAGAGAGCTGCAATCCCATTTCAGGCAGAGATGCTCTGAGAGTCACTGTGCAACACCTCCTGCAGATTTTAATAGGTGTCTCACCTCCTTCAAGAGAGACCATTACCGACACAGTACAACTCCAGCAGTTACTACTCTGATATCTAAATCTGCTTCTTCATCAAGGTGATGCCCCTGCTGCATGGGCATCACTCTCTATCACTGACCTGTTAATGAGACTTTATCTACTGACAGCACACATCAGACTCTGTTCCCATGGTGAATACCGAGAAGTGCTTTGCTTCTCCAGTTACCCCTCGGAAACAAGACTGACAGAATCTAACCCTTTGCCCTATCAAAATTGCATGTTGTTCTGAAAGTCAAAATGCAAATAGTTCATGAATTTTGTAAACATCTCTAAGGGAAGAGAAAAATGGTAGGCAGAATTGGAGTCTGCTATTTTTACCCGTGTGCCTAGTTGATTACATGTCATTCTTCTCACACAGAACTAAATATCTTAAATGCAAATAGCCAGAGGTTGTTGTATGTTTTTTGCCCTTTCCACAGCTGTTCATTACAGAGCTCAATAGCAGCTGACAGCAGGTGAATATGTGGATGATGGGCCGTGGATATATTCTGTTAAATAGAATGAATAAACCATTAAATGATCTTATTTCTTGATATGCCTGAATGCAAGCTGCATCTACAAGCAAAGCAACATTAAATTCTGTACAGCAAATCCCTCCTGTACTTTGCAGCACATCAGTCATGCAAATTTTATGCTATAATCTTTTAAGCAATTATAACCTCCATTTATTTTTAATGATATAGAGTATCCTTTTGCTTTTAGTTCTAGACAATTGAAATAAGGATGCATGAACCTGGAATATTAGACTACTTACTCCTGGTTAATTTTGTAAACTATATTTGGTGGTTTATATAACTTGTTTGACCTGGGTAGGAATGAGTGACAATGTATCTTCCCTTTTTGAGAATCAGTATCTTTGAAATTCTCTAATACACTAATTTAGCTGTCTGTATGACATTGCTATTATAGGAATTGAGAATGATTTGGAGAGTGCGATTTCAGAGTGAATGCATATTGCATGTATGTTACATATAGGCTTGTATACAATACAGACATAAATTGCACATTTTAAGCAAAAGGAATTAAAAGATGAAAGAAATTATAAAATTAGTCCTAAAGGATCATCTCCAAAAAATAACTGCAACATTTTGACCACTTCCTGATTTAGCAATCTGATGCTGGATTTGGAATTGTCTCTCTTCAATTTATGGGTTTCTATTTTCTGTAGAAAGCATTACTTCAGATGTAGCTCTGCTCTCCATTTGCTCAAAAAGGGATTTTTTTTCCCAGTAGCTCTGGGAATGCAGGACCTCCAACCCTTTCTATGGCACACCATCACACTGGCATGACCCTCTGCCAGCCCAAATGTTATTTGACCTGGTCCATGAGAGTGTGGGTTTTTGGACGGTCAAGAGGCTCAGGGCACTCCTTTGTTTGAGGAGGAATTAAGAGGAGGAAGTCTAGGACCACACTGGGTTGGCAACTCCGCCTGAGGGATCATATCACTGCACAGCTATTGCTCTACTTCCAAAAGTGGGGCTAGGAAAAAAATGTGACCAAAGAGCATTAAAAAACTAACCATCCCTGCCTTCAGGGGCTCTTGTGCCTCATTGCTTACTCTCCCCATCTTGCTTGCACAGCAGAGTTTTTGTCTGAACTCCAAAACCTGGGGAGAAGCCTCACCACCTTCACAGAGACCAGCGTGGCATTACTCACTCTGGGAACTGCAGTAGAAGATATCCGCCTTGGATTAGTAATGCCTGCCTCTGTGAGACTTGCATGAGTATTGTGAAAAACAGGATGAACTGCAAAAGTGAGCAATTCCAACAGCACTAAAGGCCAGGTGGAGGAGAGGGTATTTGATATAATGAGGAGATTTCACATTCCTTCCTTGTGTGCAAGCAGAAAGCAGTGTGAATATTTTGTCCTTCAATTCAGTAAAGCTCAGATACAGCAAGATTTACTAAAATCAAAAGTATAGGTCCTATGAATCACAAGCTCTAGTAAACCAGAGATATCTTATCCCACTGGCCCACATGAAAGTCAGACTCCAACCCTCCATAGCCCACTGCTATTATGTTTTGTGTGGAATTAAGTTGCGTTGTACAGCTGGCCTAATACTGTTTCTTTGCAGCCAACTGTGGACTAAAAGCAGGAGAGAGATTTAGTTAAGTTTAATCCTTTGTTTTCTGCCAGCTTCTGGGAAGATGTGTGCTCTATATTTGGAGTTTTCTTTCTTTAGAAAATTCTTCTGTTACCAGCTTCCAGGGAGCCCTTTTTTCCAGTCATACTGCTGCAGTTTGGCCACGATTTTGACCTAATGTGCTTTAAAAGACAGCTGTGCCATTTCTTTTTAGCAACCAAAATCCATGAAAAAGTGCTCTACAGTTATCTGCAGAATTGTCACAGGTTTAAAGGAGTGGGTTTTGCCCTTAGCAGAATTAAAGAAGCCTGGCAGGAGAAGCATTTAAAATATGGTAATAAGAAGAACTGAACATAAAGAGCAAAAAGAAAAAGTAACATGTAGGCTACAAAAACATAAACTAGATAAGATTTATATATGAAAACATATTTTAGTAATGTACAGAGAAGTTGCATTATAATGAAAAGCAGATACAAAACCGTCTAGCTATATACAATACTATAGATTTGTGCATGTAAGGACTACCATAAAAAATGAACATTGAACTAAACCCAGTTGAACAGAGCAGAAAACAAAGAGCAGCCCTGTCAGCATACCAAGTTTCAGTAAGATTAATCTGTGCTGCAAGTGTTGTTCCCAATGTATCTCTCTGCACTCATCCATCATCTCCCTCCATGAAGCCAACATGAGCTTGCAGCCTTTTTGCTGCCTAAGGCAAACTGGTGTATGTGTGCTTGTGTGTAAATATAGATTATTTGTCCAGACCGCAAGCCAACAGTCTTCATGCAGTTAACAGCCAGCAGGACATTTTGCTGTCCCCTCACTGGGAATATCCAGGCCTTCTCCTGCTCTCGTATTCACCCCAACTAACTTCAGCTGTTAGAAAAATGGCCTTTTAGAGTCCCACACCAAAATCGGTGGGAAAAACTGGGCAATTCCAAAGGAAGGAAGTATTTTAGACACTTATTTTAAAACTATGGAAGACTCTGTGTTGTCTACAGAGGAAGCCTAAATGCCTAGCTCAAGCTAGACACCAATTTGTACACAGTTAGCATTAAGTAAGGGAATTTGGTGCTTAGACAGACACATCCAGACCCCGCGGCACACATGAGTAGCTGCTACAGCCCACCAGAACCTGTCCATAGCCCAAGTACTCGTTGGACCAGTGCTTGAAAACCACCATAGTCTCACCAGCAATTTGTTCCCTCTCTCTGAAACAGACTGGCTGTGCTTTGAAATTAGCTTAAATTAACTTGCTCCCTTCTTTTTCATAATATGTCATAGTGACAATTTTCCAAGCCCTTATATACAGCACTAGTCTCAGCTCCCAGTTTCCCCCGTCTGTGTGGACAGAGCCTGGAGTATGGCCCACGTCCAGAGCAGAGATGAGGGAGAAGTGGGAATTCTCACAGCCCTGTCCCTGTGTGGTACCATCTTCTTCCTCCCTCCCCAGATTTCCTCTGGTGTCATCTCTGATGTCATTACTAGCACAGAGAGGGGCTAACACATTATCTCACAGGAATGTTGTGGGTGTTAATTAATAAATGCTTGTAAAATTCTTGGAAAGCTTCAGGCTGAAAAAAATACATAAAACCTTTCCTATAAATATTGTTCTTATTTTCTGTATCCAGATACTATGTCTCCAGAGGTCTCTGCAACTTTAAAGTAGGTCAAAATTCGGATCTTAATAAGTCAAGTTGGGAACTCTGAAATTTTCCTGCAGACACAATTTTCTACCACTTAAATTAAGAAACACGAGGCCTGCTTCCCTGCACCCAAACGCTGCTGTGCAACATCTGAGGACAGCAATGAAGGGACCAGAAGATGTGCTCTGCACACCCAGGGAAGGTGCATGTGCAAGCCCAACATTGACCTTGAAGTGTCAACCCACCCCATGCTAACACACACCTCAGTTTCCATGGGTTTCTGCAGTTTTATCATTTGGCTCCCAAACAAAAGGCATCCATACAATATATCATTGGCATTGAACTCTTTCTTTTGGAGGAGCCATGCCAAACCGAGTGGATGCACACGTTTGATTTGTGCCACCTAACCAGGTAGAATGTCGGCTGTTAAAATTCTCCGTACATACCACCCAGAATGGCATCAACCCCTAAAAGAAATACATGGCATTACGCTTTTCATTTCCATTCTGTAGGAGCAGACACGACTGAGACGTAGGGTGTTTCCTGAGGTTAATGATAACCTGAGGTTAATGGTTTCTGGCTGAACTTTAGGCCCTCAGCTCCCCCTAACCTGTCATTAATCCCCAGGAAATGCCTGAAACCAAGCATATTATTTAAATCTGGCAGCAATTAATTTATCTCTGGACCTTACAGATGCTCATATTAAATTAAAAAGAGGATGATTTATGGAGAGCGCCAATAATGTCCAGATCTAGGCAAAGATAGATGTTGTCCTTAATATTTAAAATTCACGTTTCCTTTTTCACTGAGTCATTGGCTATCGGCTGTATTAAAGGTTTTAATTTAATTATTCTAGCAAACAGGATCTTTTCCCTAATTATTCCTTTTTAAAACACTTTATCTTGTATATCCTGCCAGCTGCGTGAAGATTTTAGCTTTTTTCCTCTTTAGGAGTGTTTCGTGAACATTGTTCACTGTTGCTTCTGAATCAGAAAGTGAATGTATTTTTAGCAACTTAGTTTAAAAAGAAGCAATCAGAACAAACGCAGTGGCATGTGTACGAAATATGAACTACCCTCTTGCTCAGTAGTAGATCTACAAGTCTCAGGCAAAATAACAGCTGTGATTTTATTTCCACATATTAAGAAGATAGGCCAAAAACACAGTATAAATTTGTCAGTTGCTGGAGAGCCAGAAGGTGAAGCTGTACATTGGTTTCTAGTCTCATTTTATCTCTGGCTTTTAGGCTGAGGCTGCCAACAGCGTGCACTCTCTCTATTAAGGCTTCTGAAGCCTTACCAGAGCTCTCAGTGATGTGGTTTGGCAATAGGTACCACTAAATCAGAGACACAGGCATCAGTGAAGTTGGCTCCGTAATTGTAAACAACAGCCATAAATCCATTGAAACTAATCCATGTACCAACTGAAATAAAATCCTTAATCTCTCCTCCTTTCTGTTGTTCAGCTTTCACTTTCAAGTCTTATCACAGCATAGTGCCATTAGCTCTACAGATAAAATGGAGTCTTCCAGGCTCCTTAAAATCTGAACTTCTGCTGTAAAAACAGCTTAAGAAAAATATTATGGACCTTCTGAGTTAAAGGTGAACTGCAAGGCGACAAAAATAAGAGCTGTGGATTTTTTCCCTTTTTTGCAGAGAATTCATCCAGTAATATTTTTCATTATAAGATGGTTACTGAAAAACTGCACTTTATGCTTTAATGTTTCTGTAAACTGACTAAACCAATTCCCTACAGAAAAATTACTGCCTGCATTGCAATATGAGCTCTACTGATACGCAGTATTACTCCACTCTTAGAGAATAACGGGAACAATCTCACATGCGTATATGTGGTCACACATCTGGCTTCGTGCAGCATTAGCACTCCCTTTCCTGAAATCAATATCTCCCGAATATTTTTTTCCCCAACAGCTTTTTCTCACATGCTGGTTCTGCTGCCTCTCAGCAGTTTCTGGTATAACCCACCCGTGGAGAAGACGATGGGGCAGGCGTAGTGGTCCTGCTACTCTGGTAAGGCTCCTCCTTCCCAAGGTGGTTTTCAGCCCCAGTGCTGCCTTCTCTGAAGGCATTTCTACCACTGGTCACACTGGTCTGTACACGTGGGGAGCACACGTACGCTGCTGTACACATGTGCCCATGAATACCGCTATGAAAATTTTGTGTGAGAACTGGAAGACAGACTTCAGCCTCCTCCACTGACACATGGCTCCTTCATGTTTGAAGGGAATGATCGTTCTCAAGGTGCATTGCAGAAAGCGTTCAGAAATGCTTTTTTAACGCACTTTTTTTTACAGGCTTAGTTTCATACGGTAGAACTTCAGAATCTCTTTTTGTTACAATATTTTGTCTACTTCATTTTGAAAATATCACTATATGTGTTCCAGCCACAGGTGTTGCCCTGTTTAATAATAACTACTTAAAATACATATTCTGCAAGATCATTTTCTAATGGCAGCAAATGGGTTACAGAAATACGGCTATAAAATGCCAGCAGCAGTGTCTGCCCCAGCTGTACCTTCCTCTTTCCTGCACAGTCATGTGCAGTGCCCATTTCTTCCAGGATGCAATTGAGCAGCTAATGAGCTTCACCGGTGTGCTGGTGTGCTCCTGTTCCAGCTGGTACAAGCAGGTTTGGTTTTTTTTCCCTTGGAGCAGTCAAAATGTTTTAACCATGACTGAATAACTGAAGCGCCCACAAGTTTTAATGAACTAAAGAAAAGAGATTAGTGTTCCTCTAATCACCTAGAACCCAATCTGTATCCTACATCATTTAGGAAGGACTTTGCTACGCACATCACTAATCCTTGGTGTGAAAGATAGAGAATGTGCTATCATGCATGTTTTGTAGAGATATCTTTATGGCAAGAGTCAAATCCAATGACGTTTACATGCTGTCTGGTAAATGAATACTATTTCAAGGAAAAAGAAGATGAATATCAAGCTATGGCTACATTTCTTACAGTTTCCTGATTTTCTGCCTTCTGGTATACCTAAATCCTCTAAATATGACCTACTGAATCAGCATTTTGTATGCTCAGTTGTGATTAAAGCTTTTCGGAGGACAAGGATTCAATTTTGCTGTGAATTTCAAGGTTTCAGAATTTGTTTTCACTATTCAGAGGAAGGAAAATAAACCCCTCAAACATTTTTGCAAATGGAAATTGTTATGAAATGTCTGTGTCTGGGTAGAAAACCTGATCTTTTCAGCTCAAGTTCTTTCTCCTCTGGCCATAAGTGACAAGGGAACCCCAGGCAAAAACGTTCTCAAGAAATGTTTGTCAAAACTGGTATGTTGATACAACATTTTGGCTTTGATGAAGTGACATATTTCATTTCACTGAAAATATTCTGACCAGCTCCAGATGTGATTGACTTATTTAAGCTAAGAAAATGATTCATTGTGGGAGTCTGAATAAGCCAATGAAATAATAGAGTAATGCAATGTTCTTCAAATCAACACCATTGGATCTGAACTCCTGTCTTTATGTATGGGATAAATTCATAAAATAAAAACAAATTCATATAGTAGAAAGGATGTTTATGTCCATCCAATATAACCTCCTGGATAATATCGGCCATTTCCTTTAGAGTCTTCAAGTCATAGAAAAGTAAGATCTGAATCCAACTTTCTCTTGTGTTGAAGAGCTAATACAAATAGAACACATCTGAGAAAATTTTGTGTAATGCTCTTAAAATTTTCTAATAGAAGAGAGTCTAAAATTTCCCCAGATAGCTGTTCCTGTACTACCAGGGTATGCCGATCATTGAAAATGTTTTCCTACTACCTAACCTACATTTTCTTGATGAAACCTTAGCTAATTAGTTTAAGCCAAACTTTACTTTAGAAGACAATTGTTCATTGCCCTCAATTGTACCAGTTCCAGGTATATTTAAATATAGTGAAACTTTTCAAGGTGCCACTCATTATTCCTTTTTCTTAACCAAATAAAGCATTTCTTGAAGTGTTTTCCAACTACCTGTGCTTTTTAAACTTGTCTTTTTGAAAAGAAGAGCAAATTAATTAATTTTACGGAATTATTTCTGAATCATATTCATAGTACCTGATTAGTCATTTCAATACTTACATAACCAGATATTCTAGTATTTGGGTTGTATTTTCTACATCAGGTTCAGCTACTACACCACCTTTAGTGAAGGGCCTCAACTTCCATTTCAATAAGAGGAATGTAGTCAAATCGTTCACCATCCCAGACTGTCGTAATGATGTCTGGTGTTAAGTGGAGCTCTGGCCACCAGCATATGTCATGCAAGCCTTGACACAACCACCAGATGCAGCAAATGTAGGGTGGCTAACTTATTGTGAACTTCACACTTATCAGGGATTGGAAATCCCTGACTGAACTAGAGCTTTGAGTATCGGCTGTGGAATTTCCCAAGCCATCTGACAAAGTGCAGGCATCACATCAATAGCTCCAGCCAAGCCATAGCAGTGATCCAAACGCCATTTCCTTCTTAGTGTGTCAAGAAGATTGGTGTGTTATCAGCTCCAGCTAGAATTAAACCACAGAGATGGTTTCGCTGTGAACAGAAAAGCGGGGATGAATAATCATTTGTTTTGTTTTCAAAACCAGAAAAGACGAAGACTTGCCGCATTGATTTTATCTCAAGCCAGAAAATGTGGTTGGGCCCTAACAAAGCTCTACTGCAGTCAAACAAAGAAGATAACTTTCATAATTAACTTGGCATGTTTGCCTAATTAATATAATTGCAGTATCTGTTTGATCCAGAATTGATGCAATTTGGGTGGGGTTCGAGCACCAATAGGAAATAAAGCCCAATTCCTAGTCATTTCTCTTGGGAACAGGCTGTCCAAGCCCACACAGATCAGAAAATCTGATTCTTACTGTTTTCTCTTCAAGAAGACTCCTGGGGCCAATGGAAACATATGAGGTTTCATATCAGGTCATTAAATTGTCATGCTTTGTCCTTTGATTTAATTAAAATCTTCTTAGTTATTCAGACTTCTGTGCTGCAAGCTGAAATGTAAATGAATGATAAGATGAATGGTTTAATATAACATCTGCAATTCTATATTTCTTCTTACCTGAGAAGCTAAAATTTGATAATGTATTTCTGACTCCACGCAATCATCACGTCTCGGTGTTCAGAATAACTGCTTGTTTTAGAAAACCAGAAAGCATAATTTATAGTTTCAATACTACAAATATTCCCTAAAAAATTATCTTCTCTTTTTCTATCCACCAAATGTTGTTTAAAATGCTATGAAGATTAAGGGACTGAACAACATACAGATCATTTTGAGGTTTTCATATTTTGAAATGTCAGTTGATACTGTTCATAATTCAGTATCCTCCATTTTTATTCCTTTGGTGAATAGGAAAACACTTAGTCCCATGGCTATAATCTACTTTTTAATATACCACTAATGATTTATTATAGATGTCTCTCAGGAAGAAGAACAAGATTCTTCTGCATTCTTCCTCTGCTGACTTCAGCAATATAATCAGACATTGTATTTTATTTCCACTGATACCACTAAGTTCTAAAATCTAAGAAAAACATGTGTATTCCTTGATACCACTGGAAACTAACATTCAACACAGATGTTTGCATTCTGCACATTTGCATTCTCCATATGTATTCTGTTTCAAAAATCTCTGCTTAGTGTAGATGGCAACCTACTCAATTACTCTCAGAGTATTTTGCTCTTCTAGACATAACATCTGCAATTCAATTAAATCTTTCATCTATTTTCTTCCTATCATTCCAGGATATAAACCTTGATTCTGTTAATCCAGTGTTGATTGTGAGAAGGACATTCTGAAATTCTTTAAAATGATGCAATACTTGCGAAGTGAAAAGAAAACAGAGTATTTTGACTTAGGAAAAGCTACTATGGGATCAGATCAGTGATTGCTTCATAACCACAGCTTTTCCCTGGCAGGCAATTAGAGAACATCATATATGTTGGATTTCTCTGAGGGCACTGAAATGCTTAGTTTCTGTTCTAGTTTTGAGTAAGAAAATAATTAACAGTTCTACAGCTTACAATTCTGTGAACAGTCTCTGTTTTTTATCTACTTTTTATATCATTTTGTAATAATTGCTGCAAGAACAAGTAGCTTTCAAACAGTAGATTTGCAGAGAGAGATCTCACATGAATTGCTGTGGAGTAGCCCAATACTAGACAACCTGCAAAAATAGCCAGTATTTCTACAGATAGGCTAAGAAATGCCTATTTATCCCAGATAAATGCTTTTGCAGACCATTCTGCAATGCACTGGCTTTTATAAGACCTTGTCATTGTGCTATCGGAGCACATCCAGACGTGAATTGTCAGCATTGATATCCGTTGCATTTTCTTTCTATCATTCCTTCCTCATAAGGACAGCACTGCGCACAGTGGAGGACCTTTTCTATCTAGGTTCGTTCGCTTCACCTGTGTCCAGTGCTTTGTATGAGTCCAGTTACTCTGGAAAGCCAACCCACCATCTCCAAGGAGGTCCTACTGCTCCAGGAGGTGGTACTCATCTGTTGGACCATGCTGGAGATGCTGGAGAAGTTGGGCCATGCTGGAGGTGAAGCATGACTACCACTTACAGTCCTGCCTCAGGACATCCTTTGGGGGTGCCAGCCCCAGGCTGCCGAGTGCGTGCTCAGCGCTTGCAGAAGCCCAAGCAGCCAAGCGTGGGGAAGAGCGGGAGCACAGGCAGCAGCCCCAGAGGCTCTCCTGATGGAGGATTCCCAACGCTTCTCGGGTCACCAGCTCCATGCTGCTGCGTGCTGCCTTCCCTGGGGACCCTCCTCCAGCCCATTCTTTAAGGTACCTCAAAGGGTGGCTAGAAAACCTGGGCTCTGTCTTGCATCAGGAAGATTAAATTTCGGGACTCACTATCTGCCCAGACCCAGACTCGCTCTCCAAGCTAACCTTGAAAGTGGAATGGTTTAGACACGAGTTCTGCACCCCAAAATTGTGTGTGTCCTTTGTCTGGAGTACGTGCTCCCTTCTCAGCCTTATCTTTTTTCTTCTCCTGGTTTGCATCGTGCTTTTAGCTTGCTAGACCAATGCACTTCATTCTCAGTCTACAAAGGACAAATTATTCAACCAAACAGCACACAGAGGAGACAGCTTGTGACAATAGCATCAAGTGTTGATACCGAGGGATTATTATTTTATAATAGAAGCTAGAACAAATTATTTTTTGTCAAAGAAAGTCTGCTTTCTCAAATACATGAAGTTTATATAACAGTCAGAAATTGGCCAGTTCAGCAGATTTTATACACATAAATGTTATATGTAATATTTTATGTATAAATGTTCCAAGTTTACTCCAGTGTAAAGCTTTCCTTTAAAGATTAATTCTCACCCCATAATTCACTTTTATGATTTTCTTAGGGCTTTAAGTGTAAAAGCTCAATCTGGTTTTGTTTTATTCTTTAAAAAAAAAAAAAAAAGGCACAGAGCAAGTTAATTTTTACATTGAATCTGCCAAAGGCACGTTGTCAGATCTGAAGTTAAACATGTCACTTTTGCAAACACATGCACACACACACGTGCACATCCAGATACACAACAGCTTTTTAAGGCTTAATGACAATAGAAATAGTTTCACGCGAGTGGAAGAAGGGAGGCCCCAACCGGAGCCGATGACTGCAGCAGGCTGTGCTCATTCTTGGGCTTCTCTCCAACCCTCCCTCAGGCCCTCCTGTTTCACATCTCATGTAAAGATGTTTCTCTCCCCCAGACAGTTTCTCACAAATCTGAAACTTAGGCTTTCTGCCAGATGCTGGATCTTAGGCTGAGTCCTTTGCCTGACCGCAACCCTTTCTGTGTCCTGTCCCTTCCCTTCAGTCTCAGAGAGCTGCAACTGACAGCAACAGGCAGGTAGGTTCTTCGTTTGTTCTTCTTCTTCCTCTCCTGTCCTGTACTCAGAGAGGAGAATGCCGACTCCTGCTCAGCCAAACCATGAGCAGGCATTCTCAAGCATTTTAATACAACCCTGAAAGAAAGGAGTTGAAGAGGCTAACTGAGGAAGTTACATGTGTTTGGGCTGCAATGTTAGACCACAACACAAATTTTGAACCCTCCCTGGATCCATCGAAGCCAAGGACGAGGCCGCTTCTTTAGGAGAACAGTAAGAAGACTAGCAGGGGTGTCTGCTTCTTCAATCTCCTTTCTTCGACAGCTGCCTAACTTTCAGACATACCATGCAGCCAACCACTTTTTGCCCCCCAGTATTCTATTTTAGACAGAAATTACTCCCAGTATTTTCTAGGATCTAAACTATACCTGCTCCCAGAATTGCAAAACCAAAGCCATACATGGTTTGCATTAGCAGAACTGACTCCACTAGGATCTCAAGTCCTAATACATTTTCTCCCGATGTAGGCTGCACTGTACTTGGGAGCTGCAAGGATTCCTCTTGCATTCCACTTTATATTTAAAAATGTTTTAGCTCATGTACGTGCTGCAAAGGGGAAATGCTTTTACCATCAGGATGCCATATGAAAGTGTTTAAATCCCCTGCTCATCCACACAAGGATTACAGCACAAATAATGGCAGCAGCCACTCCACTGCCACTACCTTCAGAGTCACTAGCATCTTATTGCTACGACAATTTCAGAGTGGCGATGTTTAATAAAGTAACACTTTGGGATCAGCCAGTAATGTGGTCCCAAGGTTCATTGCACAGCACAAATACAGAGCAGCTTATAGGATTCCTGCTTCTCTTGAGCAATTTACAGCTTCTGGTGTGCATATTCCTCAGTTATTTTACCATTTTTCTTGACAACCACATTTACAGAGGTGGATCTAGTTGTGCAAAAGTCAGTTTTCTAGGAAAACAGATTTTTTCAGTCAAAGGAGAAATGCCCAACTCACCAGGGGCAGTCATTCAGACTGACTATCAGAAATAAGCATTGGTCTCATGGGATTGCAGAGGATTCCTCAAATCACTTAGACCCACAATTATCCACACTGCTCATATGTTGCTTCACTTTTCAAGTGAAAAAAATGGTGTTCCCTAAGCAAAAGCCATCTGCGGTTCTGGGGGTAGTTTACTTCAGGAACTGCTGCTTACTGTGAGAGGTTTGGCTCCCAGAAAGCCACGTAGTACATGCTCACACATAGGCATACAACTGATACCCTCAGTATCATCTTAAAAAAACACCAGTCTGCAACATTGCCTTCACATTTCAGACACTTTACACTGAAAAACCATAAGTAAAAATAGGTATTTATGTATACACACGTGCACACACACACACATGTCTTACGGTCACAGAGATGCCACCGGTGCCTCCATGCACTTAGCAGCTCTGCTACAGAGAAACTGCCCCAAAAGAGCATGAGGGAGATTGCTCTATCTGTACTGTTTAGGCACTGTTTGGTACCACCCTGCACTATTCTTGCTGTCCTGGAAGAGAGATCTTTCCTTGGAACACTTCAATTGCTCATTCGGTGCTTGCTGCACATCTGCTAACTGAGGTGTGTGATCATGTAAAGAAAAACATAAAGAGCACAGCAAAGGAAGTGAGCTAAGGTTGCACAAGCATCTTAATTTTGATATTTCCTAGCTTATGTGTGACTTCAATGTAGATTTTGTATTTTATTTTATTGCGACAGTTCTCATCCTCATTGTAAAGATATTTCTCAGCTACAGCTCACAGAAAGTTCGAAGGGCTCCAAAATGGGAGCACACCTTCCTGACATCTTTAATTGCTTCTGGATCCACACCAGAATGACTGGATAGTTTAATGTGTCACCATAACAACAGCTGAGCACTTTGGTTTAAGTATTTTTTCTCTACTTTTTTGTTCAAAGAACCAGTAGCTGAGTCATAGATTTCACACTCTTATTCTGAAACAGGCTTAATCAGACCAAGACAACCATTTTAGACTGTTTGTCCTTGGTACACAATAGACCACAGGCCAAACTGTCCTTGGTCCCAAGGGGTAAGTCCATTGCTGAAAATACTTTAAATGCATTATTATTATTAATGTGTGATCAGCAGAAATGCGTGCATCTGACAAAATGTTCGTAGCTTTTGATTTAGTTACCATTTTTTAAACATTTCATTTCCATTCCTAGCAAATTTTGAATCAACATAAATAAATACATCTAAGCAACAGATTTCATAGATCTGTACTTTCAGGGGGATTTCTTTTTCTAGTGAGCACACCCACATAGATTTTCAGATGAGCTTTAAAATCTTGGTTCCTTTACAAACAATTCCTTTGCTGGAATCAAATACTGGAAAATGTTTGATAACAAAACCTTTACCTAAAAAGCTCATAGTATTCGAAGTAACAGTCAGCCATGTTTCATCTCTGAAGGGTTTAAACCGAGTGGGATTCTTAGTTTTAGAAGTATTAAAATCATGCTTAATATCTTTGATAACCAAGACTTATTCATATAAAAAATATAAAATTAATCATGAACCTCGATCACAAATTCCCTATAGAACCCTCTTTGCATTACTCACATTTTGGGGTTGCAGACAGCAGACACTAAGACACATGTGGAGACAAAGCTTCTACTTGCATCTACGATTCAGGTACTGAACTATACAAATAATATTGAAGCACTGTGAAGAAAAATATCTCAAAGATACATGATGCAATAAAATTTGGAAGAGGTTTCTAGCTTTGTCAGATACAAACATCAGGATTAATTTAATGAAGGAGACAGTTCTAACACAGTCTATGAATAGCTGTACGCGTCAGAAGGCTGGGATGCAAGACAAAACGTTGGCCGATATCAAACAAAAGCGACTGTGTATCACGCCCTTGTTTATCACGCCACTCCTTTTGAGTGGCTGCGTAACATGAATAATTTTTAGTTTTCATGTTAGTGATGTCCATAGTGATATAAAAAGCCAGCATAACTTCCTGAGTACCGGAATCTTAAAGCATTGCTCATGCCTTTGAAAGCTCTTTATATTAGTCCAAATATCAGGTGTAGTTATCAGTCAGTGAACTTCTTAAAGATGTTCTCTAGCATATTGTGAATGGATAAGATGCAGACCAGCTCAACACAAATCCTCCTTTGGTCTCTCTACAGATGAGACCACAGATGAACACCTGTAGAAAAGATTATGTAGAAAAGATGTCTTCAAAGATTCAAACAAAGAAGAGCATTAAGGAAAAGCAGGTGCTGTGAATTCAGGAAACTATATTTGGATCACTACAGTCACCAGAGCACTGCAAAAGTCAGACTAATTTGTCATCTAGAAAGCCACAAAAGTGAGATCTGTCAAGTAAATGTGAACCTCCACCGGCCCCTATCCAGTTTCATTGCTGGAAATAACATTTGATTAAGTAGCTGAGAAGATAAATCAATTAAAAAGTAATTAAATAGCTTGTAAGAACGTAGCAGTGTTCTGTCCCAAAACTATGTAGATCCAGAAATTATTTACAGACCTAGGGATCTTTCACTGCAATCTTTCAGGGGTAAGACACAAACTTTTAAACAGCACATGGCAACATATGTATTCACAAGCATTTTCTCAGACAGATCAATTTGCTTAAAACTCTTGATTTTGAAAGAGCAACTGCATCTCCAGAATACGTTATGCTGGTTTGAGGCTGGACCTAAACCTACTTTCAGTCCCAACGTTACCTTGTGCCCACACAGCTCAGATATAGGTCCCTAGTTTGTGCCACTAACATTCCTTTTATGTCCACACTTTGTTATGAGTGTCTACTGACTTATTGGGATGAATGCTTACAATTTATTATTCTGAAATATTTATTGATTTAGTGGCAGTTCAATTAAAAATATTTCATCTCAAATATGGTTGCCTTGTTAAAGTAGTTGAAAATATGGGACAAGCTTGTCTGGCTGAGCCAGAGATTAAAACACCAGGAACATACTGAAATAAGCTCTACAGATCTTTAGAAAGGTTGGTGAGATTTCCATGGAGTTAATAGATTGTTATCTTTTCTAGAACTAAAAAGGATGAATCAATGCAGCGGAAAAGTGATCCAATTTCAAAGAAGAATGTTCCAGATATTCTTCTGTGACTATCTAACTACAAATTCCTGCTCTGCATCTGATTCCCTATTCATAAAATAGGTTCCCTTATCACACAGGATGTTATGAGGCTGTCCACACTCAACAGTGTGAGTGACTTCAGTAGTACAATAACAGAGTCATCCAAACTCCTAAAATAAACAAAACAAAAAAGATGGAGTCAGTGAACTCCATTCTTCCTCAGGAAACCTTTTTGAGAATGTAATGCAAAGAATTCCCGTGGGACACATCAGCAAATCGCTCAAATGTGACTGTAGGAGACCCATCATATGGTCTCAGTTTTTACTGGTTTATGCTAGTAACTTCAACAGGGCCAGGCTGAAATACCTGCACATGGTTGTCCGTCCATTCTGTTTAGCTGTTAGCAAGCTCCCTGTGATCTCTGTCCATCACAGCTCACGCTCTTCTCACCTGGGTGAGAGTCGTCACAAAGGATTCTTCCTAATTGGGAACATGGGGAGAACCACCCTGTTTTGAGGGGAAAAACACTACGGCTTGAGCTGTGCTGTGTTGTTTGCCCTCAGAGGCCATGGTCCATTTTAGTCACTAGAATAGCTGTAAATCACAATCCCAGACCGAACACCTTCCATAGCTGCTGAAAGACAAATTCAGCACTTGGGTTTTATTGTTTATGTCTTTGGTGGTGCTAGTATGCAGAGAAGCACGAGGCATAATAGGGAAATTTTTCCTACTATGCCCTATTCCCATAACCTTCTTCACATTTTCTTTAAATCCCAGGCATACATTTCTCTTCATTATGGAAAATGTATGCTTAATTTAAGGCCCAAAACTGAAATGCTGCTTACAGTAATGCTTTCTTGAGTCTTATTAACTTATGAACTCTTGGTGAGTTGCCCAGCACTCAGAGCAGCTTTTCTGTTATTTTCCAAGCTACATCAAAGTGTTCGTCTCAAGGGCCTGAGGTTTTTTTTTGTAATTTTCAGCGAGCGAAAGCCTCAAGAATGATTTTCTAATGTTAGTCATGTGTGCTATAACTGCGTTTCTCTCTTTATGCTAAGCTTAGCAGTTCCTCTACACATAAGACAGAGGGGAAACAGTACTCCAAAACTAGACTCAAGTGATGTGCAGGTTATCTGACGTATTACTCCTTCTAGCAACCTTGGGAAGTCAAAAGAGGGCCTCAGCCATGCAGTGCAAGTCTATCCCCAAATCTGCTTCTGTTACAATGACTTGGGCTATTACACAAAGACCACAGCAGACTCCAGGTGAACTTCAAGGCACTGCAGCAAGTACAACACGAGCTTTTTCTTACAATAGGCCCTATCATTCCCACATATGGTAGGACCACATCCATGAAGAGTATGTATAAACCCAAAGTTTGCTCTCTAGCTGGCAGCATTCACACCTGAAGATGAATCATGAATAATATGGATTACTTAGGTGTGCATGCTTGGAACAGTGACAGACCTTCCTTCTTTTCCTATAAAGTGAATTTGTACAACAAGCCCTTTTCCCCTCAAACTATTTGAAGACACAGCTGCAGAGTAGACATATTGCTGATGGGATTTTGAAGGCTTAGAGCAGCCTATCTTACAGACTACAGTCTCTACTTCAGCATATATTGGACAACAGTTGGGTGACTGGTATCCACATGTTTCCTGAATGGTGCAGGACAAAATTCACTTAATAACAGTCACTGTCCTGCAAAGAGACTGATAAGCTTCCCCTGATGCCTGGAGAAGTGGCTGCAGTGTCGCTCAGTCGGGGATGCACAAGCACCAGAAAGGCCTTCTGCCTAGGTGCGGATGAAGCGGGACCACCACCGCACACCGCAGAGCAACCCCATTATCTGGGCTCACATTCAGCTCTTGCTCACACCCAGAGCTAGCAGCTGGCATATATTTTGCCACTGTATTTTACCTCCCCAGTTTCTGGAAAACTCGAGAGCAGGTTAGCAGATTTTAATTGTTTCTACTATTTATCCTTGTCCTGGCTGGAAGCAAAGCTCTTTTTTGTTAAACTTTTAGATGCATTGCATGGCTCCTGATACAGTGAAGACTTCAAGCAGCAGGACATAATGATGCCAGCAGTTCTGAACATTTATTGCCTCAGCAGGAGGCTGCAAATCAAACACAGCAAACCAGCAGCTCTCCTTTCAGCAAACAAATGTCCTGCCTTCACTTCCCAAGAGATCAGAGCTTCTCGGCCTCTGGCCTCTGCTTACAGAAGAAAACTACTTACATCTATAAGCCCCAGAGATCTGTTTGACTAGAAGTGGTCCTTAAAAGCAACCTGGGGTGGACCTAAGACCACAATGTGATTGCTTTATGAGATAAAGGAGTCACAGTGACCTTCCAATGCAACTCTTGGATTAAGGGCAGATTTGTGCTAGCAGTAAGCACTATGGACATGGATCTGTAAACACCATCAGGGCTTGCTCTCTAATGCATACCGCAAAATAGATACAGGCATACACTTGAGAGGAGTTCAGAGAGACCAATTTTATCATTTGTTGCTTCTTTTTTTCCTGTGGAGCAAGGGAGTGTGGGGATTAATCAGTATGTGCCACTGCCCTGTGCTGCCCCAGAGACCTGCAGCAGAAGGTCCAGAGATGCCATCCCTTGGGCCACCCTTGTGTACCAGGGGATATGCTGATGGCAGGAGAAGATGAGGTTAGCTGTTCCTGATTTTCCCCCCGGCTGAGCCTCCTGCGCAATGGTCCCCGGGCAATGCAACACCGAATCAGTCCTCTCGGCGCTGACATTACCCAGATTGGGTGAACTCTGAGTCTCAGGCTGAGCTCTGCAGCTTACAGTCAGCTCTTTTAGTATGTGCTGGGTAATTTTATGCTATGTGTAGTGTATTGTAATCCACTATATATCCCCTTTCACACTGCAGCTTCAAAGAAACTTCTTATTTAAAAGTAATTCATTCACTTGGGGCTACAGGCAACCTTAAGTGACCCCAAAGGCAGAGGCAGGTAACAAAGACAAGACCTAATCCTGAAGCACGTTAATACTGAATTTTGTTGGGAATTTTGTCTGAGCTGGGATGAGAGGATCTGGCTACAATGAGTTTGTGGAAGCACAACTCTCTCAGAAACTGTAACCTATTGAACTCTTCCCAATTAGTAATCAGGCTCCTTTCATTCTTCTGAATTACAAACACCAGCAAGAGAGGGAGGCAAAAATCCACACCGATGCTTTACATCAATTAATTCCAACAGAACGTCAGAGTTTATGTATTATTAAACCTGCTATATAATTATAGCAAAACCTCTTGCAGTGCTTTGTTAAATATCTTAAGCAATCACTTTTTTCCTACATCACTCCTTCACTTCTTTCACAATTTTATCTGTCATTAAAAAGTTCTTCTCTTTTTTAAAATCTCACAGTTCTTTAGTACTGATTAGATATCTTTCATCATTAACGTTGCTCTAACATCAGTAGTAATACAGAACCAGACTGGTCCCCTTACTCAACAACAGCCCAAAGTTGTGTGAACCTCTGCTGACTTCAGCGTAACCCCTTGTGTGAGCATCTGTTCACCAATGGAAGATGTTCATGACCTGGCATGTGGTGTTTTGCTGGTCACTGGCACTTCTGATTTCAGAGAACTTTTGAAAAGATAGTGGCTTATTGCTTATTCTGTCATTGATTTAAGTCTTGACAGTCTTGTAAATAAGCACAGGTAAAAGAAAATATTTCTATTAGCCCCATTCTATTGATGAGGGGAGGTGGACAGAGGGGTGATGTACCACTTCTAAGCCTTGCCGCATAGGTATTTTTGGAATAAGATGGAAAGTGACTTACATCACTCAGCACTGTGGCTCTTGGGCCGTAAGGCAGATTGTCAGGAGACTACTGTCTGCAGCTCCTGGGTTCGTGCCTTCTGAGGCCAGAATGAAATCCAGACCTAAGTTGCTCCTACCCATTATTTGTGTATTTATACGGTGTCAGTCGCTGAAGTACTGAAAGGCCAGACTAGCCTGAGGCCACAGACTCAGCATCCAAATGGAGTTCAGATCTCAGGAATTCCTCCACCCCATTCCCATGCTCTGTCCCCTCCTCTGTGTGACATGAAAAAAAAAAAGCTCAGGCCACCATTATCTCTAGGACTTTTTGATCTGATATAATAGATACAAGTACACCATCGCTGCTGCCGGTATTTACCCATTTTGTCCACATTTCTACAGGAATTGTATGACACAAAAGAGCAGTGCTGCAATCATATAATTCAGGAGACTTATTTCAAGATTACCATGATAAGCCTATTGCATTCCCCTTGCCTGGAGTGGACAAGAAGGAGTAAGAGAAACAGTGGTGACAGAAAATACATGTTAACATTCAGCCACATCTCTGACTTGCTCAGCAAAGTGCTTGTTCCTTGTCTTAATTCATCCTCATGGTCTTTTTTGCCCTGTTCAAGACAATAAAAAATGCAGCTTGGGAAAAGAGTGAGGCAATGGAAGAAGGGAACAGCTGGATATTTTTCGGTACTCGTTTGTTGCCCTAAATTATTACCTTTTTCTAGTAATAAAAATCATGTTGTGAGCAGTGAAGGTGACCTTTTATACAGGTCTTGACAAACTACAGGGACTTGGGAACCTCAAATTGAAATCTGCTGAGGAATCTAGAAAAGTTAAGTCCTTTATTCTCCTCTTGCCTAATCCACAGTTAGAAAGGAAGAGAACAGGGCTCACCCAATGAAACATATCTGACTGTATCTGAGTTAGTTATCAGTGTTCCCTTTACCATCAACAGAAAGAAATAGGCATCTCAGCTAATGATGGCCAGGTGAATCCTACTCTCATGTTTCTTTCTCTCCAGTACTTGTGTAGGGGGTTTGTTGGCTACCTTAAACATGGTTATCTATACTAAAGTCCTATGAGACAAATCCCGATCTGAGTCACCATGGTTTAAACAGCTTTATCCTTATCGCTTCTGGATTATGAACAGTTTACCACAAGGCATGAAGTATATAACCCTTTATTGTATTTGCTTGAAATAAATATCATAGCTTATCATTCCCCTGTTCTCTCTGAATGGCTCCACCCCAAGGGCCCAACTCAGTAGGTATCGCTCACTCACAATTTTTAACGAGCAAGAAACAAGGGCCAAAGACCTGAAGAGCTCACAAAGCTTCTCTGCCCTCCTGCCTTTTAACTTCTCTCCATATTCTTCTCAATCACCTAAGCTCTCATCACCATCTACAGCTTTTAGCAGCTGGCGGCCATGACAAAACAGGTCAGCTGCTGAAATTCTTCAGATAACTTTTGACAGTCAATTTGGATCAACAGTCTACAGGAATAGTGCATTTCCGAAAGCCACACCCAGTTTATACCCCAGTGCAAATGGCTAATGTTCAAATATGTCAAACAGCTCAGGATTAACTATACTGGAAAGTATGAATTTAATTTCCTCTGTTTAAGAATTAGAAGAGGAGCTTGTTTTTAAACTTCACAGTTGCAGAATAGTAGTTTCATTTTTCTTTAGGCTTGTTTTCTGCGTGGGGGGTTGGTACCACGTACGACATTAATTCAACAACATGCTTAAACATACACATAGTTTTAAGCAAGTAAGTAGCCCTAATGAAGCAAAGAACTGAATACTGCACTGCACTTCAGTACGCGAGACCTGAAAGTCCGAAAAATCATTTATATTTTTTGCCCCATGGAAAAAGCAATAGAAAAACATTTATTTTTTTAAAACCTATTCATGCAGTAACTAATGGCTTGACTTTGGACTGTGGCATTGTCTTGATAAACTTTCTTTCCAAGGTGTTCCTTAGTTTACTCCAGAGCAGGAAGAAAGCGAGCAAGTGAGAAAGATTGACACAGGGTTGTGTTTGAGGCCAGATTACCCAGAGGCTGAAAGTGGTGGGCAGCCTTCCTCGGGACCCTGTTCCAGTGACATAGTATGTCTTTTCATTAGAGAGAAACTGCTTTCAAAGGCATCATAGCAACTCCTGAAGGACGCTCTGACTTTCAAAATGGGACAGAGAGTTACTGTTTAACACTGAAATACTATTTATTAGATAAACATTACATTTAAATGGCAAGAAAACACATGGAACCATTGCAAAAGTTAATGTATTTTCTTTGCTGCAGCTTTGTCTTTCATGTTACTTTTCTTGAAGGAGTTTCATACCGGAGCAAAGGTTCAAAAAGCATCAGTAATACAAACTGCAATTTACTTGCTCAGTAATACTGTGTATCCTCCACACTGTTCCATCACTGATTTCAATGTTTACTCCTGAATAATTGCTTTCTTTTTCACAACTCAAGGATCTTCTCATTGGTGCAGGAAGAAAGTAAAAACTTCTCTGAGTGTGACATCAGCCTGCTGCCACAGCAATGCATGTCATCTTACATGCAACCTTTTGGGCTAAATTCTGCTCTTAATTATACTTGATTCATGCTGTTGGCTTGCATACTTTTGCAGAAATTTAAGAGAGGAGAGAGATCTATTGCAAGACTATTATGGGTACAGCTCTGCTCCCATGCTAATCTTACTTCACTGGTTTCAACCAAGTTGCTCCTGATTTATATTAGTTTACCAGAGATCAGGTTCAAGTACAAAAATTATCAGGAAGTAATAGAACTTCATTCAAAATAAAAATATTTTTCCTCATTAATCAGGAAAGGCTGTGGAAAAAGTATAGAAGTGTCTTTACATTTGCTGATATGTGGGAACATTTGCCCAAGTACTAAATCCCCCTTTAAAGAAAAATAACATGTGCTAAAGCTTTAAAAGGAGTCCAAACAGAGGATTAATTGAGGAGATTGATTTCAGTTCTCCCCACCCTAGTTTAATAAGCTTTTTCCCAACTGGGTTTTGGGGAGTTTGGTCTTTTAAACCACTTGTTCTTAACAGCAGTAAGGCAGAAATCTGGGAATTGATTTATCGTGAGGATTTTCCATTGTACTCAATGGACATTCTGTACTGCCTTTTTCTGCATACTTTCTAACTAATATGAATCTGCTAGAGTTTATACTTTGCATCTACTAGTATCGTATATCTTACTTAGACATTAAACACAAAAGACCTGGAGCCTGTATTAAAAAAAAAAGAACATTTCATGTCAATATTTTACTGCAACATATAGCTCTTATTTTCAGGTTGCTTGAGACCATAAACTTGCCGATACACTACTGTGCTTTAGAACTGCCACATATTAGCTGAGGAGCCTAGAGTTAGATCGAATGTGAGAACTAAAAATCTTCCATACCAATTGTAGCATTTGACCAAAGACCAAATCCTGGTTTGGTTTTGGGTCATAAAGGTGCAAGTCCCTCATCAATCAAGTTCTTTTTGAACTGATCTAATTCCAGGACATTAACTCTTAAGAGCCCCAGGAGCCAAAACAGAGAGGAAATTACTTCTTTTAACAGAGGATGCTCTTGTAACTGCAGCACCGTGACCCACCGACAAAGACAGCTGTGTCCCACGCTGCAGGAGCAGGAGCTCAGGGCAACTCTGCCCAGGGAGCTACATCTACTCTTGCTCATATCACAGGTGGTGGAAAGCAGTCGGAGGCAGCTATTTCTCCACGTTGCTCTAACCTCCCGCTATTCAAATCTCTGGCACGGATCAGTCTGATCCGGCTTTACTGCAGCTCTGCTAGCAGACTCGGTCCTGCTCGGCATACGCTGGCGTAACTCGGACCAGAGTCAGACGCGCCAGGCCAGATACTTGGCTGCATTTGCAGACCACACACCCAGCAGGCTTAGCCTTACATCAGCTAGTAATAGCTAGAGCTGGTCAAAAAAACAGAGGGGGAATATTCCTGGTTTTTCAACAGCGTAATTTTTAATTGTGAAAATGTTCTTCCAGGTTTATTTCAGCCACAAGAGATCAGAACAGCAGGCAGGGGATCAGCTCCCCAGAAGAGTATCCCAGGCATACCCCTTTCTCTCTAGGAACAGATATGCCCATACTATGGCCAGAAACTGCTGTCTCTGTGATGCAAAGCACATGATCTGGCCCCTATACTACAGTTTCTGTCAAAGCTGTACCTAGAATTTATGAAACTGGTGATTTTTTCCCCCCTCTGTTCTGTTTTAGATCAGGCTGAGAATTCATCCAAGCATTCAGAGATTTTTAATATCGTCTTTTTCTGGCTAAACAGACATAATGTTTTATTGTTTTCCCACATTGCAGGCTTTCCAAAATATATTGCTTTTATAAGTATAAATGCAAGAACAGGGGGAGAAAATGGGTAATTATATGTCCTATCCTTTCTTATCAAAGCTGTGTGTTGGAAAAGAGGGAGAAATTGAGAAAAATTGAGAATAAAATTTATTGTATGCATTATTTCTCATCTCAGCTGAATATCTTCCAACTAAGCTTCCTCTCCCAAACCTTGTGATTTCAAAGACTGTGTATGATACACCTTATGTGCAAGGATTTTCATTTTTTTTTTGCAATGCAAGAAAATAAAGTTTCCAGTCTAACTGAAATACCAGGGAAAAAAGTGTGTACGGTGATATCTCCCAGAACTACAGCTGCATCATGATTGTACAGAGAATTTAAAAAGCCTGGCCTGCCTACAGAAACTGGTTGGGGAAAAAGAAAACAAAACCCCCTATTCCTACAGGAACCTGAAGGAAAGCACAAGTAGTGGATGTTCTCACTTACTCTCCAAAAGCTATAGCATGTGCTCCTTTCCCCAGGACATATATTAGTGATCTCAAAGGAGCATTTCCCTGTCACATTACACCCTGGAGCGTTGAATCAATATTTGCCTACTCCTGTCAACCTCAAGCGCTTAAAAGTCATGACTCCCACCCCAGGCCAGTATGTGATGAGCTCCCAAATCCTTAGATGCTTTTTTCTGGCTCTTTCATTTTTCATTAGAAAGTTTAGATCATATTCTTAGATCATATCTTCCCTTGCCAGATATCCATATGATATTTACAGTGCTTCCAGATCCAAAATATAGAGAATATGGAGAAGTACTTTTGGAAGTTCTTTACAAGACCTCCACTTGAGAGGCCCACCTGTGGGCCTCACAGTGGCTTCGTTTGGGCGTTCTGTCTCCCTCAGTTTCACATCCATTCAGTGACGTTCATCCCCCTACCTACAACGTAACTTTGCAAGCAGCTCAGCCCTGAGAGCGAAAGCAAGCACACACTCTCCAGCTATAGATGAGTTCAGCTGCCAGCCTCACATCTGTTTCTTGACCTAGCATCACCCCTGCTCCTTCTGCAGCATTGGAGTCTCCACGTCTGATGGGGTCAGTTGAGGGAGGGTTCAGCCCCCTCCCCTCCTCCTTGTCCTGAAGAGGGATGGAGGCTCTTGCAAATGCCTTCTTCTGAGACAGCAAGATGAGAAGAGCAGCGGTGGGGCAGCAAGGCCCACAGTCCTTCCGAACTGCTGGGTCTTTTCCTGATCCCCTCTTCTTCTTTCCTCCTGTGGGGTTAATAGGGGGTTCTCCCTCTTCCACGTTCCTACAGAAAAGATTGCCAGCTCATGCGTGAGAGGGAAGGAGTCCTGTGGGCTGCCCCCAGTGCTGGATTCCTCACGGCTGCTGGGAACATGGCAGAGGCAGCATGCAAGGACTCGACCTCTTACTCCACTGGGACCTCAGTGTCTGTCGGACACGCTTTTCCTACCAAGAACTCTTAAAATAGGGAGAAACTATTTCTTCCCACCTCTCCCGGGCAGCCCCAGTCAGGCTGGTCATACTCAATCACACTAGCAGCAGATGTGTTGTGTCTAGAGCTGCTTTCCTGTGACTTCTTTTAACTCTTCAACTAGGAATTCCCTGGCACTCCCTTTCATAAAATACCCACTTTATCACTGTTTCTCATTACTTTTAGCGACTAAGCTGTACTTAAACAGGCAGCTATCAGTTACACTCACAGTTCAATACTCAAGTAGTAAAATCGGCTAATCAGTCATTCACACGAGAGGCAAGCGTGAAGTTTGGCCTCGGTTTCTGAGACAGTTTATTGTAGTTCTTAGTATAAATATATACTATCCAGTTATAACCAGCTGCTGGAGTTACCCCAGCACCAGTGAGAAAATGAGGAAATCTAAATGAAAACAATGCATTTTTGACTCCTGCATTTAGGCATAGAGTGTGGATCAAATTCCTTGAATGAAAACCGTACAGGATGACATAGGTGCTATGAGTTAAGATGAACCCAGAGGTTCCTATGAAAGATCATGTACTCACATGGAAATTCAGTTTTGAGTTGAATGTGTGCGTTGGGTTTGAACTTAACATGGGATAGACTTTTCACATTTTCCAACACACCCAGCTCCTCTACGTCTATTTTGTGGTAATCTATTGGCTTTCTGATACTACATCACTGCATAGGTAAGAAAGAGGAAGAATGGTTACCTGTCTATGAGTATAAATTCTACCCCATCAATGTTATGAAGCACAATGAATACTTCCACATGACAGTATCTTTAAAATTAGGTCCAGCCTACTGAGTAAGGCTGAAGAGGGAATAGCTGGGGAAGAGTGTTGCTACAGCCCAAATTGCAATCGTGTGTCCTATACTTTAGTATCCGGGAAAGTATGAAAAATATCCAGGCAGTGGAGGTCCCCATGAGATTCAAAGCAAAGAATATGGAAGTCCTACATGAAATCAGGATTAAACAGTCAGGAGACCTAGCAATCTACAGACAGCTGCCTGAAAAATGGCAGGGAGAGAAAATGGAGGTTGTCTATGAAATAGGGGTAACAGTTAAGAAGTTTGCTACTGCTGAGTGGAGCAGCAATAGGACAAGATAGGATGATGGTGTGAAGCTTGGTAGGCTCTGGTTACCCTCTTTAGCTTAGAGGTTATTTTATTCTTTATATATTTTCTTCAATCACTTGGTCCTAGGGACTGGATTAGCAGCCGTACATCTTTCATTATTACTATACTTGTCAAAGAAATTGTACTTAAGTTATTTACATCTTTTCATCTCTGGAAGTCCTATTAAAGGACTTCTCTGTGACTTGGATCTTGCATGCAGGGCATGAAGACTCACATGCACCTCAGAGATTCAGCGGCAGAGCCACAGAGAGCAGAGCTCTCCACCACATTGATGTGTTACTGGGAATCAGTCAAAGGAATCTAGCAAAGTGCAACACCTCCAACAGTATCCCACAATGGGATTGATTCTGATGATTGTTTCAAGATTTATCTCAACTGTTTCATCTCCCTCTCCTTGAATGTATTTGCTGGCACACTGTCTTCTCGCCCTCCACCACACCTTCTGCAAGCCTCCTGCATCGAAGACGGGTCATTTTGCGCACTGATAGTAACTCAGCATCTCAAAGGTACCTGTGCACAAGGTCAAATTTTTCCTTTTGAATTAGGAGGGAGGGCAGGTAAAGAAAGCAAGGCCAGCAAATTTCTAGCAGTGAAGAGAGTAGCATAGTTTCTAATAGATTCTGTTTTCCAGGCAAAATTCTGCTTCCAGAGTAACACAGCCAATTCTCACTGACCTCAGCAGGAGTCATGGGTGAGTATCTGAGGGCAGAGTTTGTCCCCTTGATTTTTTTGTGAATCAAGGAGAGAGACACTAATTGTTCCAGGATTGCCAAACTCATGCACTAAACACACCTGCTACTTCACATACATTTTGTACATACCCACATAGTACCCACCTCGCACCTCGTATTTCACTTTTGTTTGTGAAATAAAAACAAAGGAGCATGTTTCTCTTCCATTTCTGTGAACAGTAAATTAGACTTCAGAAAGACCAAAATTTTTGCTCATAGGAGTCAGATTGATAAAACCCGTTCTGGACACAGTGCTGCACCCCTTATTTTTGGATGTTCTCTTCCTAGAATGGAATCTGTTACACAAGTGCCCTGGTCCTGGTGGGCACCTCCTGACAGTGACACACGCAGCAATGGAGATGCTGTGCAAGCAGGTGGTATGGGAATGGTATGTCAGGGGAGAGAACCTCATAGAAAATGTCATAGAACAAGGTAAAACTGAGATCCCACCTCTCTTCTAATCACTTCTCAGATACACGATTTAATGAATGACAACCTGAAACCTCATCTGGATTTAGATGCTTAAGTTATCCCTTTGGCTCTCAGTGGCTCATTCTTCATTATTTTAAAGATGTCCTGCAGTGATTATCCATTATTTACTTAATACCTTCTTGTTTAAAGCACTTGGCTAAGCAACAGGCCTAGGATGAAGTAATTTCCCTGAGTAGAGTAACGACAAGGGAATAAGGGAGAGCAAAACTCTTCACTGCCACTGTCAAAACTGTACCACCATCCAACTTCAGAATGCTCATACAGCAGGATTAAATGGTCATGAGTAAAATAAGAAACAGTGCTGGGAAGGCAGCTAATCCCAGGTCTCCAGTTGTGTTTTCTTGTACCTGTATTTCCTTACTCCTCCTTGATCCCGCTCCCTCTTACAACCTCCCTGGTCAAATGAATGGTTACTCTCCTGCCCAGCACCCTGTCTCTCCAGCACAGTTTTCAGGTCATTCTCCTGCAAGATAGGAAATATGAATTTTAGCCCTTAACCTGTGGATGGAAGGGAAGCAAGGTAGCCAAGCCCCACGTTAGCATTCTGGTGACCAGGTTGACGTACAAGAGGTGGGAATCACGCTCTCCACCGTCAGCTGTGTGGATCTGGGCCTGAACCTCTTCCAATTGGCAAGCACCCCCTTGATTTTCCAAGCCAAGACCGCCTTTTAGGAAGTACCAATGCAGACACAAATTTTATAAAGAGAGCACTGCCCTCACTGTGTTGGTGTTGTCTGCAATGTCTTTGACCAAGTCTTAACTTTGAAACCACACAGATAAGAAAAGAAAGCCATTTCTTCCCTTTTCCCCCTTTTAAAATGTGTTTTCATTTTGTGTGTGTGCGTTAGCTATGTTTGATAAATCATGAGCTAGGGGTCAGTGAGATATTGCCACGGTTTGACATAGATTTGACAAGTACTGACTAATCCTGACAAATTTCCCACTGATTACATTTCAAGACACAGTTTTGTCACTGGGTGAAAGAATAGGGACTTTGTAAGATATCTTTGTGGGTGAGCAAATTTCTCAGATGATTAGTACAATGAGAAGAATGAAGAGGATCCCAACTAACACAAGAAAATACTGTTTTCTAAGTATGAAAGAAATGTGCTGAAAGATTTTACAAAAGGTTGTGATTCTGTAATTTTTGTACCCAATTTTAAGTGCATTGGCTCAGGTGTTTTCCTTTGATGCGATTAAAAAATGTACAGAATAAAATCATATTGTACTATAGAGAATCTCAAAACGATCTGAAGAGTGCAGTCGGTCCTGAGAAATTTTCTTCCCAATTAGCTAAAACTGGCCAAATAATTCAGTGTGAGTTTGCCAAATCCTACTTTGCTGACTCCAGTGTTTTGACTTTCTGGAGATTCCATTATATCAGGTTTAACTACATAAAATGCAAGCAAAGAAATATAAGGCATATTTAGCTGACAAATCAGGCTACTTGACGTATTTTCACATGTCAACCTTGACAGATAGATGCCTGAGAAAATGACACCTCCAAAGGAACAAGGATTCCTTTTTACATCCAGTACCTCAGCTTACTTAATTGTTGACACTTCACAGAGGCAATTAATATACAATGAACCTTACAGGATGGAGAATGAAAAAGTACAAAAATTTAGCAACACTCCCCTCTAACTAGACCTAGAGGGAGACTTAGTGCTAAAGGGAGCTGTCAGGGCTATAGCAAATTGTGTTTTGACACTCCACGGAAGAGAAGAAACCTGAAAAATAGATCAGTGCTTAATTATCAACTATTTGGGTTGTGTCTTCAGTGAAGATACTTGATATATGAATCTGGCAAATACTGGGGGAAAAAAGAACAAGCATTCCAATTCTGTAAACATTTCTGATTTTCAGAAATGCTGCCCACTCGTTATCCCCTCTTCCTTCTGTTGGATTGCTGGCTCTTTACCATCTCCAAAAAACATCCTTTGATTTATTTACTTGCGGCTTTTATGTTTCCATGAACTCCCATGTTACCAAGTTTTACAACTCAAATGTTTTCTGAAAATGCATTTCAAAGTCATTGCAAAGTGCTAAAGGAAGCAGAATCTTAAATTTGTCTATGCACACACTAGCAGCATAGTGCCTTTACCCAATAAGAAAACAGAAACACCACCATGCAGCTTAACACATGGGAACACAAATAATTTTCATAATGAACGTCAAATACTGAAAACATGATATGCATTTAAAACACAGAAAGCAAATTTATTGCATGCTTTCAATAATATAAAACTGAGTATTTTTTACTTTATTTTGGGTCTGGGTTTTTTCACATTTATTTTCCAAAATTACTTTCAATAAATGTTGAAAATCATTCATTCATTGATACTTAATATAAAGACCTGATAAAATGTAAATTGTCTAGCAGAGAGGAGAGAGAAAAGAAATACTGATGACATTACCATTTCTGTCTCACTTTAGAGGTCTAGCTAAAAAGCTATTTAAATCTGATTGAATTCTGTTCCCACTTTTCATTTTTCAATATAATGGCTATTTAGGCAATGGAATACATTTTTCTATGTGCGTGTATGTTAGTTACTTGCAATCTTTGCCGTTATGGCTTCTGAACAGATTGATACAATGCATGTCACTGAGGCAAAAAAAGACCTAAAAACCTGTGAGACAACTCATCTCGAAATCATAGGCCTAATCGTAACTGAAAGCCTATTCCCAGTGCATGCATTTCAAATCTACCTAAATATTTGTACTCTGTGTATTACCGCACTCATCCTATCAGCATCAAAACAATGTCATGTGAGGTTATTATTTGCAACTAATGGCTGCATTCAGTTATATATAGCTTGAATAACGATTACTTTTAGGGAGCAGTTCATCCCTGGTATTAAAGAAATCCCCTAACTTTATAAATCTTTCTGAAATATTTTTTAAATTTGAAAGAGAAACATGATTTGCTACGTTAGTGACCTTCCAGTTTACTTTTTCAGGTGGAAGACCATTTCCTTCCTTCCATTTTTAGCGTGATAGTCAAAAAATGCTGACTATTTCAAGACAGCATTCGCTCGTGTTGGGGACTGCTGTCAAAATCAGACTTCACTTTTACCTGAGTCCAACTGACTGAGAAATTATTTCATTAACAGTGGTTTTGATGAAGACTAATGCTGATGTTTTTATTGTTTCCTAGAGATACATTTTCCAGGTATGTTACATGACTCAAGACAAAAGGAGATTTTCCCATTGATTTAAGTGTCCAGCAGGTCAGGTCCTGTATTCATAGAAATAATAAATCAATTAATAAAGTCAAAACTCCATAAGATTTGCTAAACCGAATTCTTACAGCAATGTGAATTTATCCATGTTCATTTTGAATCTAAATTCTGTATGGCACTTAGTATGAAAAAAACCCACAAATTAGGCTAAAGATAAGTCTAGCATGGGAATTAAATGTTTAATTTGGTTTTAAGAATGTGTTTTACATTTTGTAACTGGTGCATCGGTCACATAATAATGGAGACTAAAATCTATAATCATAACAGCATCCTTGCATTAGACAGAAGTAGTGCATGGGGAAAAATAGAAAATATTTCAGGCAGCAAATGTCGTCTGTGTCCTCATACGTGAATAGGCTCTAGCAGATTACACTTTTGTACAATCATTACTCAGTGCCTCAATCAGGCTACTCACATTTTAATTTCAATTTGATTTAATTGCAAGAATTGTAATTTCAAAAGAAATTATCGGTACAGAATCCAATACTGTTTTATCTTAATTACAGCTTATTCTTCATGTCATCTATTCTTCTCTGAGGATGATGAATAATTGATTACATGATTTGTCACAATTATTTGATGAATAATCAATGATATTCAATCAATTTGTTTAGCGATTGTACTTTGCAATTTACATTTAAGTAAAAGATTAAGATCTGCACAGTTAAATAACGAACTATGTTTAAATAATGTTAAAACTGTAACACAGTGAAACAAAATCTAATCAAGTTAGGGTTGTGATTTACACTTGTGCCATTATAGAGACAGAAAAGGACAAATGGTATGGTGTATTATCCTTAACTTCTAACACCCTGGCTTCTCAAAGTGTAATTTTTAAGTAAATTGAATTTAATAAGAACAAAAGATCCTTAAAATCATCATGGATATTTACCCAAAATACTATTTATTGCCTTCTAACAAGTTTTTTTCTGTGTAGTACTTATAAATCTGGGTTGATCTTATGAAACGGCTAATCATCAAGTGTCTCGGTGGATGTGGGATCAGACATACGCTCTCAAAACTGTTTCATCCCTCAAAGTGGGGACAACAGAAGGTTGTTCAGTCTCAGTGTCTCCTGTTCAAACACAAACACCTCCAGGCAATGAAATGGCCACCACACTCTTGGGGAAACTGCTGTGAAGAATCCATGGTAGCCTCACAGGCACACAGGTAGGAGTCTAATGCCTGGTGGCACTGGGAAATAGATATGCAAAGGACCACCAGGTTTCTGAGTATTCATCTGGAACTAGAGAAATGCAGGGAGTTTTGCCATTATTTCTTGAATACAACCAGATTCATCGGGGACCTCTCAGAAGGCAGAGTACAGTCAACCACGGCTGGAATAGCTACAGAAACGTTGGGATGTTTTCCAAGAGCTGCTCCAAACCTCACTGCAGCTAGCAGGACTGACTCCAGCTCCAGTGGGAAGGAGCACAAGGCACAGCAGTGGATCTCAGAAATGGGACTGGGATTACTTACATGTATTGTAAACTAAGTGTTGTTCTTTTCATCTCAGTACAGTTGCCCATTTTATCCCAGTCCATAGGAGATAAGTAGGCTAGAAGAACCAGTGGAGAAGTCTGTGATCAAAGGCAGGGCATGAAGCCTTCGTATAAGGGTAACATTTTAGCCCAGGCAGAGAGGACAGAGAGAGTCAAACAACTAGGGAAGATGTCTGGGAATGAAATCCATAAGAAACATTTTTAGCTGGCCATGCAACGATTCAGCTGACTTTTAAACAGAGATTAGGAAGGACCACATAGCTGAAAAAGTTATGGAGCTATAGGATAAGGCCGAGACAAACAAAACAGGCAAAAATCAGTAGGAGAGCTCTTAAACAAAAACAAAGGACTATTGCAAAAATAAATCAGAAAAGGAGACCCTGTAGCCTGGAACAATACTTGAACTGGAAAACCTGAGAAGCCATCCTCTCACCCAAACGCAAGCATGCATTCCAGCTTTGTCCCGACTCCGCATCAGGATGCAATTCCCTCCCTCCATGCATGCTACACCCAGGTTTACATAGGAAAAGAAATCAAACCTGACGCTAAGATGGAGTCAAGTACTCCTCAGTCTATGGCTGATTTGAATGACTTGTGACCAGGTTTCCAACTACCCTGCAAAGAGCACCCAGCGCTCGGACTAGGTCTGATGTAGATTGTCGAGACTCCTGAGGATACAGAGGAAGAAAGCAGTACACCTGCTATGGTAGGGGGGGAAGCAACCCTCTTAACCAACAACATTTTGGAAACTCACTATTAAGACTTGTTTTTTTAAGCCAAACCTATACAACTGATAAAGAACATATTGCTGCGAACAAGCCAAAAAAAAGAACTGGGTTTATAAGAATCAGCATTTGAAAATTTACATCTAATCGCTTCCGCCAGTCCACATGATTTGATTCCAGTTGAAGTGGCCCAGAAACACCCCAGGCAGAACTAGAACAAGGTGCTCTTGTTGATATTAATCATTGATGCGCTTCTATACAGCTTTTTGTCTGAAAAGCTCAAGTGCTGCACAAAGATTAACTAAGCCTTACAAGACCCATGTGGCATAAGACAGTTTTATTCTCTGCTTGCAAACAGGGAAACAGAGGCATTCCTACTGCTACTTAGAAGTACAAATAGGAAAAGAATGGCCATTGTACCCATTGTGGGCTCCCTTCCTGAAGAAAGACTAAGATATAAAAAGAGAAAGTATAAACTCAACGTACAGTGTTGTAGAAAGTGAGCAGCAGAAATTAAAGCATTGCTCCTCCCCAGAAGTCCCCCCAATAAAGCTGGCACATGCTTCACACCGCAGAAGAAAGCTAAAACAAAACAAAACAAAACAGTACAATCTGACCTTGCAAATAATTGAAATGTTGCCCCTAATCTAACACAAATTTTTGTTTTAAATACATGGTAAAACCACCAGGTAGGCACCTGTGGGGTGGCTTCATGTCGGTATGAAGACCATTACGCTTCACTCAAGCTCTCCATCTCCAGGCATGGCCTTTATCTATTCCCCAAGACTTAAACTGCTTTAGTAATTCAACAGCACAGTCTGACCTGTATCTTCTGTATGGGCTGAATCCAACAGCTCTAGATGATAGGATCAGGGTTAGAAGTGACCTCCAGGGACCATCTGGTCCAGCCAGCTCTTCCAAGCCGGGCCAGCCTCAAAGATACACGAGCACTAGCTTATATTTTGGCTACTTAGCTAAGGAGCTGGTTTTGTTCACCTACCTGCAGCTGCAGTCACAACTCTGTATGTAAGGTTTCAGAAGGAAAACACAGGATACTTTAAAGATGATAAGAAATGTTTAAAGTGTTCCCTGGAAGAGGTAAGATTGGAAAACAAGGTCTGGTGGATTGCTCTAGGCATTTCCTTCCAGAGCACCTGTGTGAATCTATACAGCTGCTTTTCCCCCTACTTCAAAATCACACAAAAACTTTTCATATTTCACATTTTAAAATTTTAAGCTCCTGCAACATAGGCTAAAAATTGCATTCCTTACAGGAAACTCGTGATAACTGTCAGCACTACTTTCTAGAGAAAAATGCTAAATATAGAACATATTTTAGAATACATTTTTCGTACAGTATGTAACAGTCCCACGGAAGTTGGGGTTTTTACTATGTTAAGGTAACAAAGCTGGGACTCAAGCTCCTTTTAAACTTGCTTATCAGTACTTAATGTATTTTCTCTTGCATAAATATTTTTTAAATATTTAGTAAAAGTTTAAGATATACAAATAGATATTGTAACTCTGGGCCCTTTTTATGTGCCAGTTTTCCTTATACCATCTCTCAACCTGCTCCAGTGGCAGAGTAGACCCCATCCTCAAATTATCCAGATTTCAAGTGAATGAAATGTGCACGCATCTAAAAACTGCGAATGGTACACAAGAGTAGAATGCAACAAAGTCACAGAAGAGCCAAGTAGCTCCCACAGAAAGTGCAAAAAAACCCCTGATGGAGACTATTACAGCCCCTTCCCCAGTACTTGCATTTGTAGATCATATTTTTTCATCTTATTTCCTTCTGTTTGGAGGGTTATGGGAGTATTTTCTCCCTGACACAAACAAAGTGCTGCAGGTCCAAAGAGAAAACTGACTGTGCTGTTTCATCAGGACTACACTTGGTAACGGGGACATGCTTTATTTCCGTCCATGTTGGGAAAAAGAGAGCAGGTT
The DNA here is from genome assembly GCA_013401275.1 of Pandion haliaetus. Lineage (NCBI taxonomy): Eukaryota > Metazoa > Chordata > Aves > Accipitriformes > Pandionidae > Pandion > Pandion haliaetus. The sequence continues at coordinate 110,750 of VYZV01038935.1, read as the reverse complement.
GTAACACTATTAAAGCAGTTATGCTGGATTTGCATTGCAGACATGGCTGTAGAACGGGTAAATTACATTACTGTAGCAAACCTCCCTGGCTACCCATACGGTTAAATAGAAACTAAGAGTTTATAGCTTAATTAGAGGCATTTGTAAGTGAGGATCAGATAAACAGATATACAACTTAAAAGAGTGCACTGGCCGTAAATTCTTTCATTCCAGATTCAGATCTGCTAATATATGACTGTAAACACCTTTGACAAGGTTATTTAAATCTTATTTCCTATGCCTTTGGAACCTGAAGTGGGAAGAAGTAAATGATGGAAATCATGCAGTGCTGCCAGCACAGTCTAAATGTATTTAGATCTTAGTGATAAGTGCTACAGAAATGCTTGAGGAGGTGGCAGGGAAGAACACAGGACAAGGGACAAACAGCTCTACAGCAGCACTTGGCTACAAGCAGCCCTTTCACCGTCTTTGCCATCCTTTCCTTTGTATTCCCTTCAGAATGTGTTCATTTTTTCACACTTCTAGTTCATTCTTCGTGTTTTTTCTTAAATTACAGGAGAAAACCAAATTCCTTCTGAGGGCAAGAGTGGTGGAGGCTGCCTCTTCTGAAGTTTCACCTGTCTGTACAAGTGTCTTTTTGCTTTCTTTCCAGAAAATTCCATGCAGATGCAATCTGGAAGTCTTTATTTTCGGACTTGGTTAAGATTTAAGAGGAAGTGTTCAGCAATGCGATGGCAATACTACATCCAGGCTGCAAGGAAAGAGCAGAGCAGAGCACCCAGGCTTAGGATTGCAGCTGAAACTTTTAAGGTGAAAAGCAGGTTTAACACTCTTGCTGGTAATAAAGTTGTAGCCTAGGGTTGTAGTCTGAAGCTGTTTCCTGTGAGATACATTTTTATTTTTTCGGATACTGAAAGATGATTTTGACCAGATTGGATTCCAGATAAGAAACTTACTCTGCTAACACAGGAAACCTCAACGTGCTTCAAAACATGAAGGGCAAATTGCCATTTCCTAACCTCCAATAATTCCTTGCTAAGGGAATCGGGAGAGACACTGCCAGACAAGAGACCAAATTTCAGCTTTGCATTGAGCTTTCACGGCTCCAAACGCATTTGTTTCACTAAGTGGGGGGAGTTCGCGATCGCTTAGAAGTCACTCTGGTAAAATTACCTCACCTTCCAATTTGCATCTAAAGAAAAAAATAGAACAGGAAGTTAAACGTCTTCATTGTTACTCATCCTTCCCTTTGCTTGGTTTGGGTTGGTTTTTTAATTTTTTCCAGTGAGGATTTAAGGACCGGGAGGCCACTGGAGAACCAGGAGCTCAGTTCACGTTGCCTAAAGGGCACCCGCAACAGGGCCTGCGAACTCCGGCGGGTTCCACTGCTTCCAAAAGTGCCCCCGAGAACAGAAGGGAAGGGGCTAAAATGTCTACCTGGCTCCTGCCGTGCCCCTTCGACGCCCACCGCATGCCTTCGGCCGCCTTATTTACCTTCACACCGGGGCTGCTTTGCTTTGGGAAGTGCCCTCCCCTGCCAAACCTCTCGGGGTGGGCGAGGGCCCCGGGGGCAATCGGTGGGGACGCGCGACCCACCGAGCACCCCGCGGGGCCGCAGATGCATCGCCTGCCCCTGCAGAGATCAGCGGCGGCCAAGTTGCCCATTAACTTTCCCTCTCCCGCTTCTTCGGAGGGAGCCGGCGATCGGCCTCAGAGCTCCGTCTGACCGGGGGAAACGGAGGGGGCAGCCTCCCCGTCCCCGGCCTTCCCAAACTGGGGCGGGGGGTGGGGGGAAG
>VYZV01038935.1:59970-108061 GCA_013401275.1 Pandion haliaetus | reverse complement strand
GGGGGGAACGGACCTCGGGCCGCCATCCCGGCGGCATCTGTCAGGCTCTCCGCTGCGAGCGCGTTGCGTTAGTGGGGGGTAACCCCCAGCCCCCGGACAGCGGCTGAGATGCAGCACGGACCTAGCCGAAGTATGGTTTGGTTTTTTTTTTTCCTTTCTCAAGGAAGAGACCTCTGGAAGGGCGATGGACGCTCCCGGAGCCCCCTTCCCCCGGAATATGTATTCGAACCACCATTTATCATCCGGCCGGGCTGGGCCGAATCCAGGCCGCCTTCCATGTGGTCTGAGCCTGGGGTGGCCGGGGTCTGGCCTTGAGAGGAATCTGTCGTTGTACCCCGGCGNNGGGCGAGGAAAGCAAAATAAAGCCCCCGCCGGTACCAGTGTTTCTAAATGCCATCAACTGGAGAGTCAGGAAACGCAGCGGGGGGATATTTTACAAGCCCTCTGAGAAATGTTTATACAGAGGATTTAAAGGTTAACAATGCATATTCTCTATGTGCTAAAACGTAGAAGGTGGCAAAAATAAATGGCTAGCGTTGCTGCTGGCAAAGTTCCCCGTTTTCGCTGTTTAGCTGGTAGCCTAGGTCTTTAAACTGCATGTTTTGCATGGCAAACTCGGAGTGACTCCTGAGATTTTCGAGCAGGATGTGCTTTTTCCCCCTTTAGTTCTAGTTATTATTATTTCGAGGGGCAATTATTGTTATTTGTACCGCTGCTTTACAGCACGGGTGTATGACAGCGGCCGGGTTTTCATCCCCAAATGTCAGCAGGTCAGAGTGGTTTTGGAGAAGGAACTGAGGGGAGAGGAGAGAAGGAGCGCAGTTTACTCTGCCTGCAGTGACAGATTCTTTCATTTCTCACTGCAGAGCCCCGGATGAGCAGGGCCGGTGCAGTTCTGCCAACAACACGGTTAATTGTGTCCTGTAAATCAAGGTCCACAGAGCTGCTCCCTTTCTGTATAACAAAAGGGTTTGTAATGAGTAAGCTCAGATCAGTCACATAAAAATTTTAACATCAACTGGGCAAGGTGTGCGTGTGTGGGGACCTTACAGGGTTAATAGCTAAACTATTAAGATTGGAGTCAGATGTGGGTAAAAGCAACAGGAGAGTCTGGTTTTTCCTAATATCCTGTAGTATGATAACTCTGAAGAAGGTAATTGTTTAAAAAAAAAAAATCTGTTTCGATTTAAGATTTATTAAGCAAGAAGAACCTTACGTAAACATCAGAATCCTTTTCTTGTTTGGAAAGGCAAGAATGGCTAGAAATGTCATCTGAACTTAAAAGTGAAAGACGACAAACTATGTGTGGATTTTTATGCATATGTGCAAGAATGTTATTAGTCTCATTTTCAACTAGCTTATTCTACATCTTAGGGGGACCAGGGCATTTAGCTCAGGCTTCTGGCAAAACGGCTTCTGTGCTTTATTTTTTTTCCCCAGCAAACGAGTTCTTTCTGACATTTAATAAGCTGTTTAGAATACAGGAATAGGAGATAGCAAGTGTCTTCCAAAGAAGGAGAAATGGAGGGAGTGGGAGAGGGGAGCCAGGTTTTACTTACATATATACTAAGTCGGGAATGTAAATTTGTATATAAGGAGGAGATCTGAAGAATGTCTTGGCACGCTAATGACCTGGCTTTTCAGAACTTCAAGAGTTTGGTCTGTCTCCCCCTATGGTTATAATAAGAGATTAAATGTATTTGGCATATTTAATTAATTAGCATATGAAAATCAGATGGCTTTTACTTTGTCATTGTTTTCCTGTGAAACTTTTCTATGCTAATGAATGTCTCCATTTTACAGAGTAATTTAAATGGCTTTGGTTCATATTATGTCTTTGCAGATTGCTTTGACCCTTTCTCATGCTGCAGCCTTTGTATCCTAGCCTGAAAGTCCTTTGCTTTGTGATACGTATCTTGTGTAATACATTGTCAACGGCTGCTATACGAGGCTTCGAACAGAGCAGGCTGAGAGTTGCGCTTAAATGTAAAGCCTCTGTTAGCTTGGATGCTATGTCTTGTGCATTCCGGAGTTAATTGTATGTGCAGTGGTGAAGTCCATTTAAAACAAACAGACAAGCTGGGGTTTGTTTCTGTTTTCTACCACTACCTTATCCTAAAGGAAAGAAATCTGTGCTATTGGTATATAAAAACATGCTCTAAAAAGTGACTCTTTTTTTTTTTTTTAATAATTGCAAAGCATCATTTGTGTTTCTGGGCAAATTGTTGTATAATCTAATATTGCATTAAGAATGCTTGATCGAGATGGGTGCATGATGACCAAGTGGCTTATATCAATATCCAGTTTACCCCCCCTTAAGCTTCAGTTTTCTGCTTATGCTGTTTGAACAGAGGTAAACTTGAGGTTAGCTCTAGTCATTAGTATATGTTTGGTGTAAGCCATGCATGCTTAGGTCCTGCTCCTGGAAATGTTTACAAGAAATGAGTAGCTTTTACTTGTGTGCTTAAATTGTTTGGATTAGGAGTTGTATAGTGGGAAGAACCAGCTTGGAAGGATACAGCACAGCTATCGCTCATCTTTCCCCCTCCCACCTTGTGGCTGAAGAATGATGGGAAGAAACATGTTTTGCAAGTAACAGCACACTGAAGTCGTGGCACTTCTGGCAGAAATTCCCAGATAGACTATCAGATCACAATTTGCCAAAATTAGGTGGTTTTTTACAGAAACAGCTCTTTGGCTGCTGGTTCATTGTCAAAGGATATTTCTGGTTACTGAAGAAAATCTCACTAGCGGTCTGCTATAACTCTTCCTCTTTGTATTTTGCTTGTTTGTATTGTGCACTAAATACATTATACTTTTTTTGGCAAAACTAAACGAGCAAATGACTTCTCAGCACAAACAAATGCTTCTCAAGCGTGTTCTTGTGCAAGGAGGCTTTTTTAAATGTGCAAAATGAGTGAAGTGCTCAGATACAAGAGGTGTGAGCCAATACAAACATTTTTAGTGTTTTTAAAATATCTGTAAATGACAGCTTTCTGCTAGTTTACCTTTTCTTGGAACTCTGCCTGGAAAGCTAACTCCTTAAAAGTTCTTAAATACAACCATAAGATTGGTGAGTTGCTTTTCAAAATCATTTTGAACCTATCAAGCTCAGACTGCTTTGCTAGCTAGTAAACCTAGGGTAGACAGTCTCTCAGGCAGGCCGTTCATTTCCAGTGGATTACACATCAACAAAAGCTGGAACTGTGTTATTTCAGTTGTTCTGTACCAAAGTCATGTATTCCTGTCTAAGGTTTGTGTTTGAAACATTGATTTATAGCACCTGATAGCTCTTGCTGTTCTGCCTCGTGTGCTTCTTTCCTTCACTTTCTTCTTCTCCTTCCCTCCACCCCCGCCCTTGCTCTCTAGTTCCGCCAAGTTGGCAATAAAGTGATAAGAGCATTGTGGAGTGTGCTTGTAGGTTTGTATCTGTAACAGTTTTATTCAGTTGCCCCTCTTTTATCTAAGCACAGATCCCACAGCTTGCAATTACAGTCTTTGACTTTAGTAACAATTCTGTTTTTTTGAAATGTTTCCAGTTACACACAATATTGGCTTCGTGGAGCAGCTGCATGCCAAAAAAGCATTTCCAACTGGCATCCAAATACTGAAATATGATTGCTTTGCTTTTATTTAAAATAAATCTTGTTTCCTGTGATGTTTTTATAACCACCTTTTTGAGCTTGCTGCCTTCTAATCTTGCATCAGGTAGCCCCAATCTTAATATTACATGATTCCAGAACTCGGCTTTTCTGACAGCAACATGCAAAATCCATGTCTAATGTTTGTGTTAATGTGGTGTATATGAACACTGACTTCTCTGTGGATTTGATCACCAATTTGTATAATTGCAACCAGTGTGATTAAAAATCTGCATGTCAATATCATGATGCTTATAATAAAAATTGAGATTTTTTTTTTTTTTTTAAGCAGAGTGATGTTAGTCCCTTAAATTTTCTTGAAGGGAGTCTTTGTTGTCCAAACATCTTCATTTCTGAAGGCATTTGAGTGTTTTAAAAAGAAAATAAGAACATAGATGCAGCTATGAATATAGCAAGGTAGATTTCAGATCACAGCTGTGTGGTAGGACTCTCTCATCCACTTGTTCCATAGGAAAGCTGCATCTTCTCTCACCAGTCTTAAAAAGAGTGAAATAAAAAACTTATGTGTTAAGAATTGTGCAATTGAATCTTTAAACATACCTAGAAAGATACTGGTACACTGCTCCTGAAAGCGCACATCTCTTCTATGTTCCCATGCTCCTCATTGGAGCAATGTAAACCACCTTTGACACAAGTGCTGTAATCGTTCAGCTTTACCCATTTTATCCTCCCCTAATCTCTTGATTAACAAAGTGCTCCTATGACAGAGATAGTGCTAGCTCAGCAAGAGGCTCCACCAAGGCACCCAGGCACTCTTGCTCAACCTGTCAAGCACACGGGCTAGTCGGACACTACCCTCACCCATGGCCCATTTCTGTAGCAACACAAATGCACAATAACCACGGCACAAATTGAAAGCTGCCTTGCACTTTCAGGTGCGGATCAACTTGTCTAACCACAGTAAAAGCTGACTTGTTTTCAAGTATGTTAAAAATTAGTGCATGATTAGTGAAGATGTTTTTTAAAGATCTCTTTTTGTAATCAAGTGTTGCAGTTCAAAAGTGTTTATGTAAAGAAATAGCATGTGTTTGTGTACATACTTTAATGTATTTTTACTTTATTTCAGCCTCCTTGCAGGAATCGGTATTGTTGTAGGAGGAATAAAAGCTTCACATGCTGAGATGACTATTCAAAGTGTGACTATTTATATACTTTAAAATGAATTTTATGAAGGTACTGAAGAAATGTCTGAACCTAGTGTATTTGCATCTGTATATACAGACTGCTAAATGAATTATGCTAGGTCTAGAACCTCGCTGGTGAATTGCAGATGTCTTTTGTAAAAGTATACATATGGCTTTCTGAGAGCTTTGAACTGTTTCCTCAAGCTTTGCTCATCAGAAAGATCATATGGATAGCTTCATTGTGAGAGGGGTTTTTTCAGTCTTGTTTGCAAAGCATGGTGGATCTGTGTGATAAATACCGAGTTCCCGTTCATCCTAGGACTGAAATGAGTTCGTTCTGTGCATATGGAATATGGGAATAAGATACAGAGAGGATATGTTTACATTTAACAAAATTAATAGTATAAAGAGAGTGCAAAGGAACTTAGAAGCCTAAACAGCTTGGCAGGCCAATAGCCAACAAACGTCTTAGAGTACTGCCAAACACGTAGGAAGCAGACCAGGCTCTCATCTACCAGAAAAGTATGTAACTTCCAGCCTGGTAAGAATGTTGTTACCCAGGATGTAGCTATGTTCTGTCTTCTTAGCAGCTCGGTGTAGGTTTGGATTTCAGACTGTATCTACTAGGAGGTACCACTACTATTCAGGAGAAATGTGAGCTGCCTAAAAAAGCAAGCAGTTGTGTTACGGCAGCTCTCCTCTGCAGCTGGATCCCAGAGCGTGGGTCCCCTTTTGTGGGAGGCTCTGGGGAAGTGAGCCGTGTACTAGTGTGAGGCTGGAGAGAGCATCCGCATGGTAAGAGGGAGCCCTACGTATCGCTGTTGTGTTCAAGCACAAGCTGCCAAAAAGCTGTGGAAGCGCACGCGGTGCTGCCAAGTAGGTTAGTGAGCTGAATGGTTGATTTTGCTGTTTGTGAATCTAGTAAACGTCAAGCTTTACCTCCTGACCTTTTATACAGACAATCTGCTTGGACAGTCTTTCCAGGGGATTTCAGGTGGTGTGAAGCTGTAGTTCAGTGGTCCAGGCTAATAGGCCATTTCTTTCTCAATATATGGTTTTCCAGTTATATAAAACTGTTGATTTCATGCAAGAACAGCTCTTACAGTTTCAGAGTAGCTGTTAATATATTGAACTTGGGCAGTGCAGGTATTTGATTGAACTGAAGTGACCACAGTGACAAGCAGGCATCTGTTTCATTGCTGCAGATTTATTGCTTTTCAGATTCCTTTGCAAAATCTCCCCTGACGCTCAGAGCTCTATGCCTAGTTCTGAATCTGCCATCTTTTAGGCTGTAATTTTGGTAGGTTAGTTTTTAATGTCTCCCTGTCTGTCTCATACTGTAGCTGTTTATAAACCTTTTTGACCTATTAGTTGATGTCTTACGAGCCTGGAGCTGATGCTGTAAAGAGGTATTGCTATGATGAGCACTCTTTGACTGTAGTATAGTAGAAAGGTATACTTGCTGTCCTTGTTTTAGGAATTGAGGTGATACCAGGCTTCTGTTCATTTAAGGCTTTTTTTCTTACTTTGATGTGTAAGTCAGTGTTCAGCATCTAAGTACTAACTCTGAAACACTCAAAGTTGGATATTCAAGGGCATATGTGTTTGTTCTTGGGTTTCTCCACCTTCCCATGGCCTCTGGAAGGAGACTAATGCTTTGAAAGAACAGGTCTCATGAAAAACAGCAGGTATATCTTGAATTATGCAACATTTTTTCTGCAGGTAGAAGTCATCCTCCTTTGTGCAATTCTCTGTATTTACCACCTTCTTGCTTTGTCATGTATTAAATCAGCCAATATTTAATGCAACTGTGAGAAAATAATCTAGTCTTGTTTTTAAAAGGAAATTGCTGGCACTCTTCCTACTGGAGTGCAAGGGGAAGCTTAAAAACCAGTATATGAGCTGCGGTACCAGTTGTGCACACGAGTGAAGGTGGGGGAAAAGCATTTCCAAACAGGCAGTTACAGTAATATTCTGTCAGTGTTGGATGCTGAATGAGTATGAATTACTTCAATCTTGCATTACTATGGTATATAAACCTGATAAAACAATAAAGTCTGTATTCCCTCTGTAAAATACTCAAGTTATTTCCCTTGCACTGTTGCTTAGTTGTGCTGGTGCAGCTTGAGCAGGGATGTGGAGATGGTTTGAAAACATTTGTGGGTTTGAGAGTTTTCTTGCTTTTTGTTTTAAGTGAGCTTCCCAAATCGGCACAGACTGGTACAATGATCGTGTTAGTACAGAGTTGCTCACCAGGGTGGTGAAGGAGGAGCTTCCTAACCACATGCTGCTTCCCAAAAAAATAGACCATAAAGCTGCAGCTTCTGTTGTGCCATGGGTCCTAACCATGAAGTGGTTTTGTCACCTATAAATCATCTAATCCTTTGTCTGAATTGAGTTCCAGTCACGAGTGTTGCTCTTTCTAATTACTGTAATATTAGTTGTCCAGATGATCTTGAAGGGTTTTGGAAGATCATCGATTGGAGCTTGCGTGTGGGTGATGGTTAGGCACCATTTCTAGTGATGCAAATAGTTGAGGCCTCTCCCCAACCTCCTAGTTTCTGGGAATGGAAAGTCTGTCCTTTGCAAAGAAAATGGCCTGCTCCTCATTTTACAGAATAACTGTAGGAAAATATAAATCAACGATGTCTGTGGAAAGAAATACAATATTTATTTCTAAAATTTTATTTTAAAGCCAGTTTAATGACTGGACTTCTGACTTCATAATACCAATCCCAAGTCTTCAAAAAAAAACCCAAACCAAACAAAAAAAAAAAAAAAAACAACCCAAAACCTGGATAAGCTGCAAGTTCCCCACCACCACCCCCAGCTAGAGCCTCTTTGCCTGCCTTTGCTTGTGTACTCTATCGGTTTCACAGTTCATATACTTGTGTTTTTTTAAAAAATCTCCCCCTGCACTCTGGTGGGAAACATGTCTGCTGTTTCCTTTCAAACACACAAGGCTTGATTCTCCTCTCACAATGGCATAAATTGTGAAGAACTCCACTTGAAATCAATGGAAGTAAAGACATGTAAAATGGGGTGAGAGAAGAGCCCAGCCTCTGGTTTCTATTTTTAAGTGAGTCTGGTTAACCTAAAATTGTTCAATGTGCCACTGTGACTTTAGTTTGTAGATATCAGTTGCTATGCTTGTTTCTCTTTGTACATAATGTTTCATTTTCATATATAATACATCACAGCTAGCACCCCTAATCATGATGCACATTTCTTTGATTTAATACCTCAGTACTACTACATCAATTTTGTTAGTTAACAAGCAATATGCATGGTAAAGTACTTACCTTACTAGGGTCATATCCTACAAAAAGTCAGGGGTGTAGCTGTATTCCTGTGCAAGTCCCGAAGGAAAGAAGGCTGGATTGGCTCTATCCATACAACTTAAACTTTCTTTGTGGTTTTCTGTTGCTGTTGTAGTTCTGATCTGTGAATCTTGTTCCTCATTACCCAGGTTCAAGATACTAATGCTGCATAAACAAATTTTCTCAGTTATTGTTGTTTTTCCTGTGCTTGTAAAGTGTTCAGCTCCATTCTTAGATTTTGCACATACTCAAGAACTTATTTTAACTTAAGATTTTCTCTGAACAGCTAAGTACTTGGCAATAAACCTGGAATAGCCACACACAATTTCTGCCATTGCCTGAGATTTGGTGGTTGCTCCCATTTGTTTATTTTTTGGCAATGGATTCTGGTCCTTAATTACCATCAGTAGTCAAATAACTGAATGAGATTATACAGCAGTGCTGTAAAAACTGTTCATACTAGCTATGATCTATACATGTGTGCATATCTTTGAAAACAGTCACCTCATTCATTAACCAGTGCAACAGACTCCAACTTTACCACTATTTAGTTCGTGAAATTAATGCAGCATTCTCTACCTAACTGAAACGTTGCTTTGACTGCCTCTTTTTATAGTTTAAAAAAATAACTTGAAATAGTTGAGTCTTGTAATGTATTCTAACTTGGAGTAGATCTATTGGTTTATTTGAATTTTTGTTTCCTGCTTGAGTAGCAAATCACAGGTGTCCACAAGGGAGTCTCTTTAAACTTGAAGAATGTGGTAGGCTTAGTATATCACTTAAATTTTATCTCTACCTTGATTATGATGAGAGTGAAAACCCTGTGGTGTTTAGCCTCTTGTGCTGTTCAGTCCTTGAGCTTTCTCCTTCAACTTTAATCCCTCACTCCCCCAAAAAAAGTCAGGAGGTATGTGGTGGCCTTATGTATCAGTGAAGTATCAGGGACAGAAGACGCCACAGAAGCTTGCTGTGCTGCACAAAGTTGTAGTGTTGCCGACTTCCACCTTCATTGTGGCTTCCCAGTCAGAGGTGATGCACAACCGGCTTCCAACCTCTTGACTACAGCTATTAATCCAATAGCAAGTTCTCCATTGTCCATGCTAGGTTTTGCATTACTTACCATAGGAAAAATCAAGCATTTATCATAGTGAATTGATTGTTGCTTTAACTGTGGCTTTTTTGAAGTACAGCTGTCCAGCAGTGAGGTAGCATGTTGATGGAGACTTAGCTACTGCTGCTGTGAACTGCTGGGATCATGTGCAGTAGTGCTTGCCTATAGCTGATGTGAGGATTGTGGGGGGCAGAGAAGGGTGTATGATAGGGATACATATGCTTGTCGATCAAATAAGCTTTTCTCAGCTTTGTTCTGGTAAAGCAGTCCTTGTGGACTAGGGAACTGACAGCCTTCTGAATGCAGAGATGTGCAGGTGGTGGCAGGTTTTACTGATTTTTAATCTGATAGCTTTGGGACTCATTCTGTTATACCATTTTTGGAGCATTTTTAAGCTCTTCTGAGAGTTATTACTGTGGAGGCTGCAATGCATGTCTGGAAGAGAATCTACTTTCAAAGCATAAAGTCTGGTGTGCAAAGTCATCTTTGGGTACAAGAGAAACAAAAGGGTGCTGTGGGTGGAGTATGAGAATCTCTGGGGAAATTAGTCTCTTATGCAAATTGGTATATACAGCAAGCTTGAAGAAAGACTGAAAGCTTTGCCAAGCAATATGAAGCACCTTACTGGTTTCACGGATGAAGCAGTTTCCATTGGAAAAGATAAGGGAGTAGAAGAGCATGCTTCTGGCTGTTCATTAGTTGTAGTGGTTGACAACTAGTCAAAGACAGTATCGTGTAATAAGGTTGGTGACTAAAGTCTCTGAGGAGACATAAGTAACTTTCTGCCTGTTGTGAAACTGGTGGCATAAGACTTGACCTCAGGAAATGGAGATGTATTTGGAGATCAGAGCTTGAACTTGTTTAGAGATAGTTTTGAGGAATTGTTAGCACAAAATACAGACCTGGTGGTACAACAATTCTGCAGGACATAAATCTCTTTTGGAAGTAGCAATAAACCCAAGTTAAATTTTAGGAGGCAGTCCTTCTACTAAATAATTCCAGAGCCATTTGGTTGCAGTTGTGATTTGTATGTAGGTATCCTAAAAACTATGACTACTGAATAGGTCACTATGTACCTCTTCCAGGCATCTTTAAAAGCCAGCTTTTTCTCACACAAATGCTTTCTGACAAGAGGCCTCTGATAAATGCTTGGCACGCGTCTTCTGTGGCAGTAAGCAAAAATGTACAGGGACAAGAGTGTGAATAGGTTACTCTTGAGTAATCCTTCTGTTCAGTTACAGGTGCATGTCATGGTGTACACTGTAAGAAAGTGTTTAAAACTCTTTAAGAATATGCACGTGTTAAGGACAGAAGGGGCGGGGGGAGTAAAGCAATGTTTTAAATCATGCCAGCAGCCTCCAAATGTCCTGTTTAAGGAAGGTAAAAATGATTACAAATTGGTACGCTGTGGAAGGGTATGTAGAAAAGATAATTTCTTGATAGCCTTCCAGAATTACTAGCTAAAGACAATTTTGTAACATTGATGTCTAACAGCATTCTGGTAGCCTCAGTTTTTTCTTTCCTGTGGAACAGTTTCAGCCCTCACCTGCAAGTTAGTTTGTTCTGTGATACTTAACGGAATAAAATAAGTACCAGGAGGACACACTGCAAAACAGCTATCTCTAAATTTCTGACTGAAGTATGTGCACAGCTTGGTACAGCTATGAATTTGGCCCTTAAGAAAAACATCTCAGAAGACATGTGAGCCTGTCTGCACACGCTGCACCTGTAACACAATAGATGCACACCAAGCACACTTCTATAAGAAAGCCTGAGATCAGCATCTCCAAGACTGAAGTGTTTCTCTAGCTGTTGGGCCAGCACTGGAAGGTGCACTAGCAAAAAGGAAGACAGAGCGTACCTGCCCAAGAAGGTGTAGGTGGACCTCCAGTCAGTGCTGTGCTGGCTGCCTGCAGGAGAAATGCTTGAGAATAGTCACCTTGAAACTGCATAGATGAAAAATACGCAAAATTAATCACAGTCCTGGACGTCTTCACTTAAATACTGAAATACGGGGCTTAAGCTCTAACTACCTTTCTGGTTTTGCAGAGAAAACCAGACTAGTCTAATAGTACCTGCCTGGGCTCTCTTGCAGCTGGTGGCTCCAGGGAAGGGCTGAGAGGCAGGGTGTTGCGATGGGGAGTGTAGCAGCCACATCTGGTCAGGCAAACGCCGTGTACAGACTCCCAAGATGGCAGCAGATGTCCTGGTTGACTGGTGGGGTATGGAAAGCTCGCGACCTGTCGTATTAGGGCTCTGGCTGCTCCTCATTTCCCGTGGGGGCCTGGTGGAAAAACTCCACGTGCTCTCCCTGGTCACCCCGGGAGAGGTGCGATGGGAGTTGCAGCCACACGGAGTTGGTGTGACTCGTGGTGGCGGCTTAATTTATAGCCGGACGAAACGTTGATGAATGATACGAGAGCTCGTTTCCCTGGTCACCTCAGCCTGAGAGGAAACGAGGGCGGTACGTTACCTGCGGTACCGCTCCGGGCGGGAGGGGAGGCTCGGGGCACCGGGGGCAGAAGCGAGCGGGAGCGGCGGGCGGAGGCCCTCGCCCTCCCCCGCTAGATGGCGGCCGTACGCTGGCGGTGAGCCCGGTACCCGCCGCCGGGGCCGGGGCCCTGATCAGTCCGGCCGGGCGCTGTGGAAAGCTGATCCTACGGTCTTGCAGGAGAAGGCCGCGGGTTTTTTTTTCAGTGTGCTTTTGTGGCCCTCGAAGCGCTTCTGCCTGACTATTTCAAGATTGAGGTTTAGGATTCCTCTAAAAGACCTGTTTGCTGTGACGCCGAGAGCAAAATAAAAAGCGCGCTTTTCCATTTACCTCAAATTATTAGAATGCTACTTGAAATGAGTGAAATAAATGGATTTGAAGGACAGATGNCCCCCATTCCTCTGCTTGCTGTGTCTCTGTTAATTTGCCACTGTCCAAAACTGTACTGAACCCCAAAGGAAAAGGGAACAACCCTGAAGGTCCCAGCCCATATGCTCAAAGATAAGTTTAGATGCACATCTTTTGGGGTGACATCTCACTTCATTTTTTCTGCCGGCAGAAGATGGATGTGACTTTGCAGGTGGAGCTGGAGAACATGAAATTAAATGAAGCCTTCGGCCTCGGCCTGCCCCAGTTGACTGGAGGGGTACGGCAGGAGCCCAGCAGGCTGAGGCACTCTGTGCCTGGAGAGCGAGCTTTTCCTCAGCAGGCTTTCGTTCCCCAGAAGACCTTCTGGCAGGACGAGGACATGTGTCGCCTGTTGTTGCGGTGGCAGCTCCATGAGGGTGTCAGTGGTCTGAGTGTGTAGATGGAGGCAGGAGCCCAATAACAGCCGCTCCACCAACACAGGAGGCAATAGAAGGAAAGCAAGCACTTTGATGTTTTTCTCTAGCTAACATCCCCCCCAAAAAGCTGCCCAAACTAGTTTAACCAGGCCCGGAGACAGCACAGGGAGGAAGAAATGGGCTCTGCTGATAGCCAAAGGAGTGCTTCCTTATCACCCTCATTCCTGGGGAGCTTTTGTGCTGAAGTGAGCCCGTCCCGAAGGTATGGGAGTGAGATAGGCCTGCCCCAGACTGCTGGAGAAATGCGTTTTGTTAATAATCATGAAGAGGCTGTTAGGGGTCAGTAACTGTTGGTCCTGCTTTTGAGTGAAGGATGGGCAGGTGCTAAATTCAGGCCTGCGGATTAATCCTGCTTGGGTTGCTGCTGCCACAGGTTCCCTCTAATGGCCTTGGAAGGAGAAGGGGCACCTCAGGAGGCCTCTGAGACTACAGGCGGGTTGTGCCTTCCAAAGACAGTGTCCTCGTCTTTCCATGGATGCAAGGTGACCATCAAATAATGGAGGGATGCAACTCACCTGGCAAACAAGAGAAAGGATGACAGCCTGTGCAGCTTGTGGCCAGAAGATTTGCGGATCAAAGCTGTCAAGTGCTGAACCCTGAGCTGTGTGCGTGGTGCAATTTTCCACCTGGATTAAACTAGCCTAACTGCAGAAGAATTATACTTGGGTGAAATAAATAAGTATTCAGAAAATCTTTTGCAGGAAAGAAATGGGGAGGCATTTCTGGCAGTGCAGAACTCGAGCATCTGGCCAACTTGACCGAAATATTGTTTAAAAAGGGAATCATCATTTTCTCAGAATTGAAGGCATATGGTTTGAGAGTTTTTAGCTAAATCCTTGTGAGCATTATCCTGTTAACAGGAAAAGTGTTACTAGCTTTTATAGACTTCTGATGGGGCTGTGAGGCATAGGTGCTAATAATGAATCACCTGAGTGGCAGGTGTTGAAGCCATTCTCAAATAGACCAGAAGGCATTTTTTTTTTTTTTTATCTTCTACAAATACTGGTTAGTGCTACACCAAACAAGACCTGTCTCCTTTTGTACCCTTCTTCCCACAAGAGAAAGAAAACATTCTTTCAGGAGTGTTTTCTTGTTCCTTGAATTCAATCTTGGGAAAGGAAACCCTCAGTGGTAAATAATTAGGTTAGGAACTAGCAGGATGGACTTAAATGAAAGTGCCTCCTTCAGCGATTCCTCTCCCTTCTTAATTGTACAATGGACTTTCTCAACGCTGCTTCCTGGTATTCATCCAAGTCCTCCAGCCCTGAGTACCTGTAAACAATTAACATTCTCCCACATGGCACACAAACCCTTGGTCAGTGTTTAATGGGTGTTTGTGTGTGGCAGCAGTTTAACCTCCTCGAGGAATCCTTCTGTCTTCCTTCTGCCTTTCTCTTCCACGTCCTTTCCTCCCAGTTGTTTGTTGCTGATGAATTTACATGCAGACAAAATACAGCTATTTCTATATGATGCTACTGTCTCCTCTGACCTAAGAAGCTATAATTGCACAAAAATGTCAGGTTTTAATTGTATATATCTAGCAGTCCCTATTTAATGTTGTTCACACCTGCTTTTCGGTTTGTTGGAGGAGTAAGCTGCTGATGGAACATGCTGTTCCCCTCTATCATATTGGGGGAAAAAAAAATGAAGCAATTCCTGGGCTTTCCTGTAAGGTTTCTTTTATTGTTGTCGTCATCCTTTTCTGGGTTTGAACAGAGTACATTGCTAGTTGCCTCTTGACTGGGCAAAAGTGCAATATAGGGATGTAGAAGCAAGAGCTGCTATGAAATGTACTTTACCTAGCACGTAGCTTGGCCATTGGGTGATAGAGAGTTAGACCTGTGGTGCTGAGCGTCTTACAATGTGTTAAAATGGATTGAAACTCAACATGCAGTGAGAGACTCTCAAAAATACGTTTCTGAATTGCAGGACATACTGGTGCAGAATATGTACAAATGAGCACAGTCTGGGAGGTACTTATTAGCCAGTGGCAAAAGGTGAGTAAGTAAAAACAAACCACCACCCCCAACTGAAAAGTAAAAATGGTCAACTCCTATGGACTTCTAGAAAATGAGAGGTCTCTTAAATGACAGCTTGCTTTGAGTGAAGCATTGCTCAGCCCTGATGCTAGTTTCGTTGTGCAATCACAAGGCATCAAAATTGCCATAGAGAAGTGCTCAGTGATGCAGTACTGCTTTTAAAAATGAAACCAAGCCCCAAATTTTTGAATATTATTGCATTGGCATTTAGTTTTCATCAGATGATGCACCGCTTCAAATAGGCCTGAAGACTAAGTTTTAAAAAAAGAACTTTTAAAAACAACATCGTTGCATCTGAGATGCCAGTCCTTTGAACATCAGCAGCAGTTGGAGCACTTCAGGATTCAGTATGTAATGATAAAGTGTGTAATGCCTGTGATCCTCTTGATCTTGAGCAACCTGCTCAAGAAACTGCCTTCAAGCATCAAAGTTGCCCATATTTTACACCAAAAGAGTGTGAATAACAAATAGCTAGAAATAATTTTGCACAATAATGGGTATGACTGACAAATAGACAGAGACCTTCAGAACGAGGGAGGAATGGAACTGGCCCTTCTTAAACACTTTTTTTTCTTATAATGACTAAGATTTCGTAACAAATACACTTTCCATTTAAAAATACAGATACTTTTATTTGGAACTTAGAATATATGTAAGTCTTACTGGAAGTACTAATGGAATGTTTTGTCTGACTGACCATTTCTTATTAATTACAAAGCTAGAAATAGATTGGATTGATAAGTCATAACCCTGAAGCTGCTTCCTGTACGTGATCTTTAGTGTTTTTAAAATTCTTTTCTTATCACATTCTAATCATGTCTGGAAGCATGAAACACATGCCTTCAGGGGTTGACAGGCTGTGGTCATGTGGGATTTGTTTTTTATGTCTCCTAGCGTAAATTTTGGAAGCTAATATTGATTAGGTAACACTTCTTTCACCTCCAAGTAGATAATGTGCTGTCTGTACCCCCATATGTAAAGAGTAGTACAGGAATACAAAAAATTGACAATACAGGCAACAGTTTGCAGTTGATGTTCCAAAGTTCAATGTTTGTGTTGTGACGAGAGCAAGCTAAGATTTGGCAGGATTGTTAGCTCTAGGAAAGCCTAGTGATGTAAATAAAATTATTCTCATCTCAGCGTTGCTTTAATCTTAAAAAGTCTCTTTAGAAGGTAGATAGCTCTTTCCCTTCACTGAAGCTTGTACTAAATGTCAAAAATGTTCCTTGAAATGAGACAAAATGCACTGAAAAACAAGGACAGGGTGGGTGGTTTTTTTTCTTCTGGAAGCTCAGGTAAGTTCACTGGAGGGCTGACATTACATGAATGACTACTGCTGATTGCTGTCTCCACACAGCACCTCTTTGCTTCATGAAACCATTTTTTAAATGAAAACCTAAAATAAACCCTGTCCCTTTCTGTAGAATATATAGCTCTGGTGCCACTGGCTGTCTNGACTGAATGCATTTGATGGACCTAGTTTGTGCGCTGCTTCTGTAAAGCCACCATATGGTGCATCAGGGCAGCATCTGGACAAAATGCTTCACAGAAGTATGTAGTACCACTGGGAAACCTAGCTCATACAACAAAATCAAGACCTAAAACACTGGAAAAGGCCATTTTCTGTAGCATGTCCAGCTCTGAAGTTCATAACTCTTCTAAGCTGATGTTTCATGAAGGCAACTCTTGGGCAAATTCACCCTATATAAAAATAATCAGGCTCAACAACTTTGGACTACTACTGGCAACGTCTTTGGAAGCTTCTCCCTTAAGACCAAATGCATCTTTAATCAAACATCCTAACAAAGGCAAAAAATGTCACTTTAAAAAATCCATTGTTTTTCTTGAATTGTTCATACTCAGTTTATAGATTATGCTTGAGCTGCATCTGTTCATCTGATTTGCTTTTGGCTTGTCCCATAAAATGTTACTGCACTATTGCTAAGGGATATCTTAAATTATTGGGATAGAGTGACAGCTGGCAAGTATTGATTACTTTGGCAGACTTACACGAGTTCATGTTTATTCCACCAAAAGTATTCCATTCAAGAATTGAAGAATTTCAAGCGTGAATGTGCTTCCCCTCCCCCCCCCCAGTCCTTTTTTCTTATCAGTAGGGTCTGTCAGGAGGACATTTCAAAAACTAAACTTATTCAATAATGGGACTCACTTCCTTCTAAAGTATTGCATATGTTCTTTCATGCTACTGGTTAACTTGATCCAGGCTTGGGTCTACTCTTCTCCCACTCAAGGACTTGAGTTCTTGATGATTACAGTGGTGATTACAGAAGGAGAACGGTACTCATGGGAACACAGTAAAGGTGTAAGAGGTAAAGATCAACTAACTGAGAATCTGGAGAGACAGAGAAAAGAAAGTAATTACCTTATCTACTTTTCAAACAATTCCTCCTTTCATTTGAACAGAAGCAAGATTATAGTGACCCAATACAGCTGGTAATGAAACGGCAGTATAGCTCTGACCTGAGTGGGTGTTGTATGCTTCAAAGGATGACTTAAACTAGGGTGTTGTACTCACCAGGAAACAGTTACTGCATGAGCAGTGCTTGTACATCTGCACCACCTATAGTTTGCTTAAAAAAGCAAATACAGTGGACATCATGCTCAAAATATTACAAATTCATTTTAATGGTTCTGTAGCGCTTCAAGCGTGTTCTCACCAAACTGAAGCAGCCACCATGCTGGATGGGGGAGTTCGATCACATTTGTAAAACATCAGTCTTCGCACCCATGGATCATTGGAAAACTGAGTTTTGGACCCTTAAGACTTACTTTATCATTCACGCTTACTTGTGTCAGGTCAAACCCAATACAAATCCTGTGTGAGAGCTGGCATAGTTATTCACTGTGTTGCCCACAAGAGAAAGTACAGGTGCTTTTGTTGAATCATTCTGGTTGCAAACAGCCTGAGGAGGTCATTTGATCTAACCTTCTCAAAGCAGGGTCAGCTGAATTCAGACCATACTATGTCAGTGCAGCATTTGGATATCTGCAGCATGCAGTAGGTCTCTTTGTAGAAACACTGGTTTATTTACTAATTGTACCTTCATAAATTAGAATGTCTTTAGTAAATCATGTGTTCCCACTAGAAGAATGGGGATAATAGAAAAACCCAACTTTCCTTCCCTTGTGTGTACAGTTATTCATTGAGGGGGCAGTACTGCATCATGATTGGTTACAAAGCGTATGTTGACCTGTTTGTGTGGCTGGCTTCATTCGTGGATGCCAGGTTGCTGAAGTAGATGGCTGCATGGTTGTCTAAGTGGCACTTGAGTAACAATATCTTGCAGCACTGTTAGGAGGTGATTAAGATTCAACTAGGCTCTCAAGTTGGTTTTCTTTTAAAAATAGCTTCTAAAATATTAATTTAGAAGCTATGTTCATGAACTATAGGCTTCATGTTGCTGTTCAGAGATGTGCCATAAGTGATGGACATTTGAGCTCTGTCATGCTAAGGCAACTTGGCCAGTTTGCTGACGACACCAAGCTGTGTGGTGTGGTTGACATGCTGGAGGGAAGGGATGCCATCCAGAGGGACCTTGATAGGCTTGAGAGGTAGGCCTGTGCAAACCTCATGAAGTTCAGCAAGGCCAAGTGCAAGGTCCTGCACATGGGCTGGCGCAGTCCCAAGCACGTATACAGGCTGGGCGGTGAGTGGATTGAGAGCACCCATGTGGAGAAGGACTTGGGGTTAATAGCAGCTGAAAAACTGAATACGAGGCAGCCACGCGCGCTCACAGCCCAGAAAGCCAATCGCATTCTGGGCTGTTTCAAAAGAAGTGTGGCCATCAGGTCAAGAGAGATGATTCTGCCCCTCTACTCCGCTCTTGTGAGATCCCACCTGCAGTTCTGTGTTCAGTTCTGGTGTCCCCAACATAAGAAACGCATGGACCTGCTCAAGGGGGTCCAGAGGAGGGCCACAAAGGTGATCAGGGGCTGGAGCACCTCTCCTATGAGGATAGGTTGAGAGAATTGAGGTTGTTCAGCCTGGAGAAGAGAAGGCTCCAGGGACACCTTATTAGTAACCTTCCAGTACTTAAAGGGGGCCTACAGGAAAGATGGGGAGGGACTTTTTAACAGGGAGTGTAGTGATAGGACAAGGGGTACTGGTTTTAAACAGAAAGTTTTAATTAGATATTGGGAAGAAGTTCTTTACTGTGAGGGTGGTGAGACACTGGAACAGGTTGCCCAGAGAAGTGGATGCCCCATCCCTGGAAGTGTTCAAGGCCAGGTTGGATGGGGCTGTGAGCAACCTGGTCTAGTGGAAGATGTACCTGCCCATGGCAGGGGGGTTGGAACTAGATGATCTTTAAGGTCCCTTCCAACCCAAACCATTCTATGATTATGTGGAACAGCAGACTCTACTCATATTCATGGCCCATGAATGGTCAAGGATTTGTTCTCAAAATGTTTACAAGATCAGGAAAGTCTTCAGAAGCAACTGCTAATGAGTGTCAGTCTAGAGTACTTCCAGAGGAAAATATAAATAAAAGGCAATAAAGATTGTAATCTCCTAAACCTGCATGGTATGAAGTAAGGTTGAGAAGCTGCTCATTCTGAATGAGTAGAAATCTTGCAGCTCAACTTGAACCTCTGAGTTTGTTTTGGTTTTATATATGGCACATCTGCATCATGCTCACTTGCAAGCAGCTGAAGTTGCATGTTCGTACCCTTTCAGACAAAATTTTTATGAGCGTGCATTCCTTCTAGGTATTTTGGCAGTAAAGGGGAAGTTTGATAAGTCAGAGCTATGCTTTAGAGAACAACTCTGAAATTTCAGATGCACAAAGATACCTACAGCAATTTAGTGGAAATTGGGTTTGGGTGGGGATTATCATGGAGGCTGTCCTTTGATTCCTATGGTTCTTCTGGGTATGTGAGGATGGTTAGCAAACTGTTCAAGGTATCTGAGCAAAACAGGCCTATTGCCAGGGAGCACTGGTAGGTAAGTTGGCCATGCAGAGAAAACATGTCCTTTTGAGGAATGACACTGTTCTGCACTGATGCTCAAATCCAAGCTCTAAAGGAAGTGCGCTCTTTTTTTGTGTGTTACCGTCTAGCATGATTCTCTCTCTAAGTTGTTAATCACTGCTCAGTTTTGTTTGTATAGAGTGAATGTTCAGATATTTTGGCTATAAAAGTTCTTTTCTTATACTTTAAAACTCCAGTACTCTTAACTAATACAAACGGCTAATTCCTGCCTACAGTAAATTTATCTTTGTGTTTTCCTCCTCCCCTACCCCAATGTGCAAATGCGAAAGAAAAGAAAGTTTCAGGGTGTCTCTGAATGTGAAATTGGATTCACACATATATAGATACAACGATGATAGTTTGAGAACAGCAAAGGGAAAAGTGCTCACATAGGGCCCAGTACCACTGGCTTAGAGCACTATTTAGATAAGTGCTGCTGTGGTCTGTCTGTCCCCTTGCAGTGGCACTACTGCTTGTCTGACCTCATGGTAACTGGTTTAAAGAATCAAATCAACAGGAAATTTCACTTTTTTTCTCTTTTTCTTTTGGTAGAGTTAGCTTTCTGCTTGTTTAAATTCCTGCACAGTTCCACCATGTGATCAGCTGAGTGCCAGTGTTGGCACAAGGAGGCTGAGTGGGGTCAGCACGGAGGAAGAAGGCAGAGTCCCTGCAACATCCCAAACATAAATGGGTTTAAGTTGTGCCTTAAAAGTCCCCAGTTATTCAGTTCTCATGCATCTTGCTTTGTCTTGTTCTGCAGGTACACCCTACTTCTCTCTTTCTGCTCTTCTTACTTGGCTTACTTTTATGACTTTCCTAACAGTGAGATGATCCTTGGAGATGATGGCATGCACTAAAATAGTTGGGGATGCTATTACCTGTGGTTACTGCTCTTGGTGGTGTAGAGGTTATTAGGGATTGGAACCCTTTGCCTGCCTTGTCTGCATCAGCGCGGCTGTCACCCCTGGCCTCTTTGCCAAAATTTACTGCCCCTCCCCCGTGGAGGGGGTGGAGTATAGGGTGGGTTGGGTAGGTCTCAGCCGCTTCAGGGAGGTTTCAGTCTAAACTGTGGATAAAAATGTGTCTAAACCCAAATGGTGGCTAAAGAGTACATGCCCTGGGAAAAAAAGGCATATCCTCAGATCTTCTAGGTCTAGGATGAGGGAAGTAATTAGTAAAGTTGAAGTCTTCTACATGACAGACTTTTTTTTAAAATGTTTTTCCTGTAGATAAAATCTGAGAACTTTTGTCCCTAGTGCCTTTCTTTAATTTTAATGTGTGTTTGGCAGTGAGATGGAATTAATGCCAATTTAAAAAAAAAAAGAAATCAACACAATATTGTGTATGTAGTCAATGGCGTGTTGGGTTCTTAGTTTGCCATCCAATCTTCCGAGTCTTTTTCTAGGGTACTATAACTTACTTTGGTTTGTGAGGTTTTGGTTGGGTTTTCTGTTTTGTTTTGTTGAAAGTGCTGGGAAAAGACTACAGCACTTGAATTTATGTTTTCCAAAGGAAGAGAGTTCAGCTTTGTGTGTCTCATTCGTGTCATATTGATCTTGATGCGCATAAGGACAGTGGCAAGAGATTTAGGAATGCTTTATAATAATCATCAACCTCTAAAAATTGCTGGAACTTGTTAGATCTTGAATGCTAAAATTAGTCTCTCTTCAGTGTGATTGTGCCGTATGCTTTTGTAAACATCTCCTGTGTGTTCTATCCATAGTTTGATCACTTGATCTGTATTGTACCCACAAATGCAAACTCAGGTCTGGTGTATACAAGAAGCTGTTTATAAACATCAGGTGTACAAAAGTAGAAAACCAAGAAGGCTTAAAAAAGAAAAAAGTTTAATGCATTCATGCTGTGTGTCTACTACTATACTCTTAACGAGGATTTTGGAGGTCCCACATCTGAGGGCGTGTAGAGAAGTACAGTGCTGAACTGTGTGTTGCTTTCTCATTCAGCTTTACTAAGTACTGCGTTTTGGTATTGGCAGAGATGAGTTCCTCAAAGAGAAGTGTTACAGAGTATTAAAGTTAACTGACTGTTATTTAAAGGATGGTGCTCTGACATGAATTCCTGTTTTTATAGATATCTGCATAAAACATTTTGTTAGTAGTTCAGCTTTGTGATCTAATGGTCAAGTTATCACAAAAATCATACAGTAAGTTCAGTGTGTTTTTAAATACTATGAACATGACTACACTTTTAAAATATTAGTATATTCTTTCAGAGAGCAAACTTCTTGATTGCAGTACATTATTGTGAGTCCCAAAAACTGGTGATTATAAACTTCATAAATTTTTTTAACTAAGCAGAGATTAAACTTGATCTAGGCAAGCTGTGGCTGTGAAGTTATTGCCAAAAAAATTATAACTTCATTATATCCTGCTCCTAGGGAAGGGAGATCCTGATTGCAGCTGTGTAGTAAGTAGGCCACACCATGCTTTAGCAAAGAAGCCAAGAATATAATAGGTGTAGAAATCAGTTCATTTGAGGTGATACCTATAGTTAAGTGATGATGAGCTGATGTAGAAACTCTGTATTGCCAGTGATCTGTGCTGTTCTTATTGTGTTTAAATTTTCCTGTGTACTCTTGTAAATATAAATCTTAAGAAGAGAAAAAAAAAAAAGGCACCAGACTTATTCATTGAATTAAAAAATGCAAAACAGGCCCTGCATCTTCACATGGCCAGTTGAACTGTTACATGATCTCTTCTAGTGTTACACTGCGTGCAGAAAGTCTGGATGTTTAAAAAAAAATGATTACACAAATAAAGAGCAGGCAAGGACTGGAAAACAAAGTTGTCAGATTCTCCAGCTGCAGTAAAAAGCAGACTCAAACTCTAGTTGCTGAGGTTTGTACAGCACTTGGCTAGTAATGCATTATCTTACTGTATTCTTGACTTTGAGCAGCTATTGTGCTAAAGTGTGGGTCCCGGCTGTTGAAGTCTTTCCCACTTTATGCATGCAGGAATAGCTGGAGCTCTGAGAGAACAGATTGTCTGGCTCTTTTTCTCTCTCTCTCTTTTTTTTTTTTTTTTTTTTTTTTTTTTTTAGCCAACCTTGTTTCCAATCTGGTCTGAATGCAATCAGTTATCTGTAGATAGCAAGCAGAGACTGGCTATGAATAATGTCTGTGTTACTTAAAAGTGACATCTGTGACTTGCCAGACTGCCTACGTGAAATGCTTCCAATGATCTAGCTGTTGCTCATGCACCCATGTAGGAGGGGACGGCAGCCTTAGTGCAGGACCAAAGTGCTCTGCTTCACTTTGTTGACCTTGGTCGCGCACTGCTCTAGCCCAAGATCGCCAAATCCTGGTATACGTGATCCGCTTTGAAATGGCTCCCAGGCTGGCACAGGGCCACAAGCCATTCCGGTTGCCAATGGCTGTGCCTGCTCCTGCCATCATACGAATGGTGGTACGCAGGAAAACCCAGACTTTGGAAAGCCTGTGTTTTGACACTTCTTCAGAACATTTCCTTTGCTGAAAGAGCTTATGTATTGAGGGCAACTCATGAGGGTTTCACAGAGAAAGCTGCATTTTTACTACAAGGGTCAAAACCACAAATCTTTTGAAAGTGATTATATGGACAGTGGATCACCCTGGTGGTGGCTGAAGAGTGTATTTTGAGATGCTTCTGAGCCTCATATGGCTCTAATAAGGGAACAGAAGGATAGTTGCTCAGCTGTAGTTAAAACTAGGATCTAAAAGCCTCTAGTCCCTCTGAGGTGGGGCTTACATAGTGCAATATAAAATAAAGTTTGATTCAAGGGGCTGCAGTAGCTTACTGCTTGCACTCAATCTGTAAAAGATACTGATGACAGATTGCTCTCACTGCCATGGCAAGTTCTTCATTCCACTGCATTTCATGATGCTGCTAGGCTTCAGCCCAATGACTGTGGGATCTTTCCCTACCCACCCTAATGTGTGTGTAGTGTTTGCACCGTTTATGTTTACAGGTGGGTCAATGTTGGCAACCATTCAGAAGAGATGGCAATACCTTTTTTTTAGGAGGGAGGAAAAATAACAAAAACCCTTAATTGAACAAAATCCACTTATGTATCTGTAACCTCTCACATCTCTTAGCTGTCCTGAGTGTTGTTTTAACAAGGAATCTAGAGATAGGCTCAAATACTGAAGAAGGCTTGTCTGACATGCTCACATCTTTCTTCAGTGATGGTAGAAATAAGATAACTCTCGCATATGGGTTGTAGATAAGTTGTACAGATAAGAGGTTTTAGAAAGAGTTCAATAGTGACTTCAGTCTAAGAAGCAATAATTACAGCTTTGAAACCTACTGGAGCAAAAGACAGAATGCTGTCTAAGGATACTATTATTTCTATGATTTTTTAAACGCAAATCCACAACATGAGATATTTAGAAACTTAAATAGGGTTACACTCATCATGTTAACTTAATCATATAGCCTGAACAAGATCCCCGAAACATAGCTATTACTTGTTTTTACCAATTGATCATGGTAAGCGAGTTTAATTATCCCTGTGTCGTGCCTAAGGAAGTCAGACAGGGTTGCAGGGTGGGATGCCTCATAGTACTGACCAGGTTGCGTGTGATTTGTCTCCTGGACCATGGATGTTCTTCTGGGACTTCTGTTAAGGACAAGTGGATAAAGCTTTACTGCTGTGTGAGTGTTTCTCAGGCCAGCAGGAGAGATTTAGGGCTTGGGTTTTTTACTCCAGGGTTGCTGTTAACTTCATGTCTATACTCTACAAAAACCTATTAGCAAACATGGTGGGTTGTTCTCCATCATCTAAGTAGTTACTAACTGATTGTTCTGAGGAACTATAGTATGCAGATATGAAGACTATCCTTTGAAACCAACCCTTGAATCTGCACAAAGGATTTCTCTTGCAATGGATGAATAGCTTGTTCACAGACATAAAGGTGTATATTTACAGAAGTTCTGTTTACTGTCTAGCCAGGAGATGGCTCTGTCTAGCCATTCCCAAAGGACATCAACATTTCTGAAGCTAGAGATAATTAGTATTCCTTGGTAGAAGTGTGTTTAAACTTGGTTTTTTTTATGCATCCATTTCGTGAATTTCAAGATACCTGTGGGGAAAAGCTTGAACGGGAAGGAATTCTGAACAGAATTACAGTAAGAAAAATGGATGTATATGGTCATGCTTGCCTGTAATTGGAGATCTGTTTGTGGAAGGCCAAGATAAAGGCCTTACAGTAACCAGAACCTGGCTACAAAAGCCAGGTAAGCACTTGTGGGGTTGTCTTGCTGCTGGAAACACAGCCTTTGGCCTGAAGCATAAGCAGCTGCGAAGCATGGTTTTCTTATTTCTCTACAGGTGTTGTTACACCTAGTAGCTACTTCCACTGATCTTAAAATAAAATAATAATGGTACATGCTGAGAGGCCTCACGCTGTTAAGCCAGTGATATTTCAGTCCATGTCACCCCCAGGAAGAGAAAAAGGAGGGCTACTGATCCACTCTTTGGTACTTTGAGGCCCAGTACAAGACTGGGGGACACGTGGAGGCAGGAGTAAACACAGACTATTTTACTAAATAGAAGTGGCAAGATGAATACTTGGGAAGACCCATCTTCAGAGAGCAGTTGTTGACCACTGTTCAATATGCTGCAAAAAGTGAGGAGAGCACATGTCAAAAGTCTTAGGTGCTGCACAGAGTGAACCATGACGTGAAGAAAGTGTTAGCTGTACATAGATTTTTATAAAGGACTTAGCTGAAAGAACAGATACAACCTGACCATGAATTGTAATTTTGAAGTATTAATACAGATGCTGATGATGACAATTCTTACACCATCATACTCTTGTCATCTAAATGTGCACGAGTGAATCCTTGCTGATTAGGTAAGGTGAAGTAACTGCTGAGTATCTTGTCTACAGTTGTAGCTTCTCAGGTCAAAGAAAACCTTAGTGTTTTTCTGATGAGCAGTAGGTTATTAACCTTTTTTTTTTTTTTCTAAAATGAAATTTAAACAAGGTAATTGACTAGTATAAAACTTCTTACTGTTCTTGTGTTGTCTTCTCTGTTGCATTGCAGATTACTTTCTTCATTTAGACCCACATTAATAGATCTGTGGAGTATTCTGGGTGTCTCTAAGTAGATTTCTGTCTAGTTGTACTCTTTACTAGTAACAAATGTTGCTAAGACTTTGTATAAGCAAACATTACTGAAAAAGAAGGAAACTGCAATTTCTAGCCCCTAAGGCTTCCAGTGAAGTCTTTGTCAGGATTCTTAAGTTCCAGGCACAAATGCACCACGTGGCGTATTTGAAAGTATTGTTGTAAGATTGTCTTAAAATGGCCAATAACTTTTTTTTAGCTCTCAATACTCGGTGAAACTTTCATTAGTGTTTAATGCTGAGAGATCAGCCTTCAATTCGTAAATGAAAACCTACATGTTTAAACTCAGGCAAATTTCTACTGAAAAGAGAAAAGCAAAATATAAGCATTTTAAAGTTGCAGTAAGTATGGCAATGTGATGAATAGCATCTGTTCTCCAGGGATAGGACTCAATTTAGGGCTTGGGGAAGTTGCTTGGTTTTCTGTTTTTCTTTATTTGCTGCTTCCATTATAGACAAGATGATTTGCATTTTTCTTGATACTAAGATGCCTATGTGATCTTGGGATAAGAATCTCAAATTATTCAACACTTCTGGGAAACCCTGGCTAGCAAATATGAGTAAGTTTGGCATTGTTATTGTCCCAGCCTCTGAAAAGCTGGACTTCTCCATGAGGTTTCTGTATGGTTAGTTTTGTTTCAGCTGGGAGATGTGAATTTAGTTGTGGGGTTTTTTTTTTACCCCAGGGTTTCATGGAACTGAGTAGCTTTTGGGCACACAAGGCTGACTTGTTTGGATGCTTCCCCCCACTGCCCGAGACTTGTTACTTAAGTATTTACATAATAACATTCAAGTATTTCTGACCTCTTATAAAATCTGTACGGCTGAATGGTCTTCTATAAATGTTTTGCAATGTGACAGAGTATGAAGTTCTCATCAGCAGAGGGAGCTGCGTGGAAGACCAGCGTTTTCTTCCCTTCTGTGGTCCAAGTTCTGTAAGGCAAGACAAGACTATTTAAAAAGCTTTTGAGAACTGGCTGACTTGCTGTAACATACCACTGCCTGTTTACTTGAGGCACTGGTGTAAACTAATCTAAATGCTTTAGGGGAGTGCATTCCTATACAAATAGGTATAACTGCAATTATCCTTTTTTGGATGTTCATGAAACCATAGGCCGATCATAGGAAGGTTAATTTTGAAATGAAGATCCCAACTTGGACTGTACATATTTTGAGCAACATGTTGCAAAAAAGAGTGAAAAGCACCCATTTTAAAATCCCTTTAATATCTGTAAGGCTCCTCAGCATGGGGCAAATCCTTGTCTTGAATTTTCAGAGCTCATTTGCAACTGTACAAACACTTACCCACTAAGAAAAATAATTGTACTTGATTTTTTTTTTTCCCCCACCCTTTTTAATCCTTGTACTTTTTATAACTCTAAAATAGGGTGGTTTAACAGCTGCCTCATGAGCATCTGAAGCATCCTTATTACCACCCATCTTAGAGAAGGGTGGGACAGGCAGGTGGGGAAGGAACATCTACTGTCGTGTAAAGATAAATTATTCTGAACTCCTGGCACATCTAAGCACAGAGGATGTAGAAAGCAGACTTAAGTTTTTTGTGAATCTTTAATTTACTTGCTCTGAGTCTTCTAATGCTGAGAATTAGTTGGTGTGGCTTTTAGTGCAGCACTGTGATATAGAAGGTTTGCATTAGTAAGCTCTTCACTTGAGATGTACAGCAGCTGGTTATTGAACGTGTAATTTTGCCAAAGTTAAAAAAAGAGATTTAAGAAAGAAGCTTTTTCTTGTAACTTGTGCATGCATATAATTAGTAGGTTTAAACTTTTCCATCTGCATGATTGTTCTTTTGCATTACATAAGTCTTCAAGAACAGGTTTAATTACCTAATTAAGGCTATGGTTATTATTTCCTGTGGAACATTTTAATTACAAATAAAATCTGAGGTGAAGTATCTAATGTTGAAGGAGAAGGTTTGTTCTGATATTTTACAGCCATTTATGCTGGTATAACTTAGTAAATGTTTCCATATGAAACCCTGAGGAGCAGGAACTCTGATTTACATATATCCACCCACAGAAACAATTCCTCTAAAGGTAGCCTACAGAAGACATTTTTGAAGTTGCTCTTAAGCCACCTTTGCTTTGTACCTCAAAGTAGGAGGCCTAAAAATGGTTGCAGTTAAATGGTATTTATTCTTTAAATAATTGTTTCTTGCCTTAGGTATGAAGGGTATTGAATTAGTTGCCTAGATCTTGATGGACTGGTGACCACGTTCTCCACAGCATGTGTTTTTTGAAGGTTTACCAAGGTACAGGACCAGAAAAAAATTTCTTCAAAATTTACATCACTGAAGTACTAAAAGTTATTAATTAGTTCTTTACTGACTAACTAAAAAGAAATTCTCCTTTTATTACATTAGGTTTTTCTTCATGATGAGAAGACATTAGAGTAAATACATACTTATGCTTTCTCCAAGTTCTGGATTCTCAGGAAGGAAGTTGATCTTTCAAAAGAAATGCTGAAACCTGGAAGCAGTTTGGCTGAACTGCTTTTCTGGTTCTTCAGAATTTAGAATTTTCAAGAGAGCAGTGGCATTTTATGTGGGAAGGTGCTCTCTTCTTCATCCCTCAACGCTCAAGAAAATCCAATTGAATACCTAATTTTTTTCCAGCTGTTTTGTCAACAACAACTAAAAGCAGATAATCCTGTGTTTATGATAATGGCACAAGAACTAATGCTTGTAGAATCACCTGAGCTTTCTGTTAGACAAAACCTGAAGCTTCAGCGTGAAAAAGCTTACTCAGAAAAGGACACTATAAATGTCGAGTCCACAGGCTGCTTTTGTGAGGTTCTCCTTTTTACAGTAAAGAAAGTGAAACAGATGGACCAAGTGGTTTGGCAGAAGCAGAAAGTTTTATTGTTGGAAAGGATTAGAGTTTAGGAATTTCGGTTTAGTGGCTTGCACACACCCTTCTTACTATTTACTTATTAATTTTTTTAATAAGGATGTGGTTTGAGATGCAGGATTTCTTGAGGGGGTTTTTGGAGAGGTAGGGGAGGTAGTCTTGCTTGACAATTTAATTCATATGTGCTTAGTGCTATGCACTGGAAATGTAGCACAGACAAAGCTCCAAAGATGAGCTTCAGAAATCTCTCTCTTGCTGGGGAGATGAATATCCAAGATTTGTTTGCCATGGTGAAGCAAAATGTGGTCACAGATACGTGCTTGTGTTCAGGCTTTCCAGTGGCGGGAAGAGTTGTGGTGGAAACAAAACAGATCTTTGTGCCACTTGCCAGAACAAGGGTGCGTCTGCACAGTCAGTAAGCCTGTTTTGGGGCTGGCAATGAGAGAGGCTAACCTTTTTCTTCTTTGTTGGTGAAACTTTATGAAATGTAAGTTCTGTGGATTGTTCTTGGCCCAAGTAGAAGAGGATTTGCTCCTCCTTCAATAGTCCATGTCTGGCTCAGCTCTGGAGTACAGCAAATCAGGCAGCTGGAAGACCTGTGTCACCTGGCTACGAGGTTAGCGCTTTAAGAAAAGCAGCTATGGCTTTATACAAACTGTAGCTGTAGCTATTTAGGCTCTAGCTATGGAATAAAATAAAGGAAAAACCTCAACAATTTAAGGCTTGTTAAGCTTGGTGGGGATTTCAAGTTAACTTCTTTCAGGTCAAACTCATCTTGTACCCACACAAATAATTAGGAAAGTTATCTGAAGCCTGTTTGCATGAATTACTCCAGAAACAAATTTTACTGAATACAAAATGAATTATTCCACCATAAAATCGATGGAGGTACTTTTTAGAATAAACTACTTTGCATCTTTTAGCTGTCAGCTTGCTCTTTTAAATTATGTTATTACTTACTTGTCTCAGCCTGTCTACCGTTGTGTCCTTAAGTGCTCTGGAATCATCTTGCCTGCATATAGTCTTGCCTATCTGTGTGTATACACTACATGTGTGTATATGTATGTATATCTTGTATGTATGTATAGCAAGAGCATGAAGCCGAGCAACTCTTCGTTGTAGCTCATGGTCTGTGTGCCCTGTTGTCCCAGCTTAAGATCTTTCCCTCCCTGCACTTCTGAGTCCTGTCCTGAGAAAAGTAACCGAAGTGAGATTACTTCATTTTTACATCTTTTCAAGTGAAAGAGTGGGAGTGTGTCTGGATCAGTATTGCAGTGATGCTGTAAAAACCAAGATGGCCTTTCTTGTCACTTTGAATAGTAAGACTGATGATGGGGCAAGGTCCTCCTTTTGCTAGGTAGGCTGCCAGGGATATCGTTGCCATCACAAAATAGTCAAGAGCTGAAGCCCCATTAGGTCTTAATCAGAAATTTGATGCAAAACCCAGTGTTGGTGCTGGCCATCCCTAATCCCTGGGCAGAGGAGTGAGTGGGAGGTGCTAGGCTGTGTGTATAGCAGAGTACATTCTCCATTGAGCAGCCCATTCTTTCTAACCACAGCGTACCACGGCTTTCTGGCTTGCTGTTCTGAAAGGTCTGCCTTTTGGGGGAAGGTGGCTCTGCCCCTGTGGTGTGTCCACTGCAAGGGCAGCCTCTGGAAGTGCAGATGCTGTTACCGAGCCTGCTCCTGCTGTCCCTCTCCCCTGCCCTGGGATCTCCTGGCACTGCTGGAGCCCTTGGGGACCAGGGACCTCCAGACAAGCACAGCGGGGTATGGGGAGCAGAAATGGGAGGACAGCATGGTGGTGTTTCTCTGCCTTCTGCCCTCTGTGCTCAAAAGGAAAGCAGTTCAAGTGGGCAAAACAAAGAAAATGTGTTTGTATTGCTTCAGTATTAACTCTTTAATATGAAAGAAGAGGGAAGGGAAAGGAAAGCAGTCTCAAACAGTCTCCAGTGGGTGGTCAGACCTCTCTTCCCAGTACTTTTCACTCCCTGTAAGTAGTTCCAGTGATTTATGTGTCTTAATGGAAGTTGTCTTCTGTTGCCTTTCCCTTCCCTTTCCTGCTCTGCGCAGCAGTGCCTTGTGTTTTGGCCTAGGGCTACATGCCTCCCTGAGAAGCCTTCTTCCCAATTTCTGAGTCCCGGCTCAATCTGCTGCGTTGGTGTTGGCTTTGTCCCAACACTGCCAGTGCTGACTGTGCTGCTTATTTATCCCATTGGACATCATTAAAATAAAGCTTCAGTATAATTTTTAGGCTACTCGGTAGATCAGTGCTGTTTGCATCTAAAGCTGTCATAGTCTCACCGATATTCAAAGACTTAACTGAAAGCAACAATCTTTTCCGAGTTTACTCTGATTTTTGTCAAGGACTGAAGTCCTATTTGAAATTTACCCTTAAACAGCTTTGCACTTTGAACATTTTCTTTTTTCTTGGGTATCTTTTTTTCTTTGGTGAGCATCTGTTTCCAGATCCAGACTGTCTGCATTAGCTCTCCTCTTCACCTGAATCCCTCTTTTTGCTCCTGGGTATCGCAGCTGCTTGTTAGGATGGGGGATGGGGGAGGAGGTTGGTCGTTAAATCCCTTCCATCCTTTAGCTGGCAGGAAGATGGTGATTCATCCTGTCAGCTTTGGCTTGGAGCATTTCTAGACCCCAGATGTGCGTTCCCAGTGTTCCCAGATTGGCTGCACTTCCTTGGAAGCAGAAGCTGTGGGAGAATGCAATAGAGACATCCAAGCTTAGCGGCACAAGAGCTATGTAAATGCAGCTATATTGTTGCTGGCTCAAGCTGAATATCCAGCTGCACTGCATCATGTGGATTTATGAGCCTGAGTCTCCACTAGCTCATGAATCTCTGCTTCTGATCTGCTGCTCAGCGTAGGCACGCACGTCTTTGCAGATGCATGCGCTCAGGGGTCCGGTCTGAGACGGTTGTAACTCTTTGTATCTTACCATTTCAAGTACTGGTTCCTGAGCTATCACTGGCAAGGAGCCCAGCAGCCATATGGCAAAGGGCATGTTGCCTGCTGCCTTATGCTCTTCCCTGACTCCATTTGGAGTCGTATCTAAGTTTTGAACCCTTGAAACTTTTGGGTGGACTAGCCTGGCCTTCCACTTTGAAGCACTCCCCCAGGAAACAAGTGGGCAGCTGTGAACCTTAAACTGCAAAGGAGGATGTAAAACTTTCTTCTTACTAACACCATGAAATGAATTCTCCAGCAAGACTTTTCTTAGGCAGATGTGCTTAGAAGGTGATGAGAAAAACCAAATGGGTAATGATGGAGAAACTTAAGATGATGACATTCATGAAGCAATCAGCTCTTCTACATCAGTAGTAACTATTTTAGAAAACCTAATCCATCAGTTTCTGATAAGCCTTTACATACCAAATCTTGCTTTGTTCGGTTCCCAAGGCTATCCTGCCTTGCTTATAATGTTACACTATAAAGTTAGGCACGTACATGTGGTATTTTTAATAAAATACTTATTCCTGCGTCTTGGACCAATAAAGAGATGTTTCAGGATAAGTTCAATATTGCAAAATCTTCTATCAATATTTTGTTTCTTTCTCCTCAAGTTAAGTTAGAAAATGACAGGTTGCTCTGCAGTTAAAGCAGTATTGTCAAGGAGAGCCATCTAGATATTAACTAATGAGATCTTAACTAAGCTTTTCATGATAGAGCTGTTTGTCAGTCAGGTCCCTGTTTATGTATGTGTTGGAAGAGTGGCATTAAATTAACTGTTCTCCTTGAGTTGAAAATCACGCATGTATCTTACACTGCTGTCCCATAGTTATCTGCGTAAAACTTGCCAAAACCAGTGCACAACGGCATGATGATAAATGCCGTGTAAATTACTTGTTTTAAACAGATGTGTGCAATATAGGTGGAAACCCATGGCTCTGCAGTGCCTGTAGTGCTTACTAAACTTGAAGTCTTAACACTAGCTTTTTTCTTCCTGTAAAGCCTACTAAACTTTGTTAGATCCCTGAGGATCATGGACCATTTTTCAGTAATACTGGCTTAGAGTTTCTTCTAAAGGGAGAAATTAGTATGTTGCATCTAATTGCTGATGGAGGGAAATGGCTGGATGGTCCTTTGCAACCACTGGAGTGATAAACCCTTCCTTGAGCACAGGTTTAGAACATCCTTTGGCAGAGCTCTGTAGCGGGTAGCTGGGGAAGCACAGCTGATGGGGCCGAGGTACATTGCTTGGTATTGAAGTGTTTTCTATTTCAAAGTGTGTACGCCTAAAACAATGTGTTTACAGAGGCACAAAGACTCATCTGTACAGGTTGCCTTTGACACTCAAGTGCTGAGGGCTAAAGAAACTGGGCAGCTCTAGAGAAGTGACTGCTGGTGTACGTGCTGGTTGTGTAAGCATACCAGTACTCACCTGGTAGACTTAGGCACAACTGCTTGTCTTTAAGCTTTGAGAGAGTCCTTTCTGAATATATTTGATGGAAACAAGACCAGTGTTTTTATTAGGTGTTGCTAGCATAAATATTTAAAGCATCTCCTACCTAATTCCTCCAATTTTGTCTTCTTTATTCTTCTTCTCTGAAAAGCAGGTGCTTTCTGGAAAGATTGCTCCTCCTAGAGAGAAAGCAGGTACTAATCTTTATAGATAAAATATCATCTAAGAGATCAGAGAGCTGTGTGTTTTGCTGTACTCTTGTGACTAATTGAAATATAATGAAGTAGAAGGGAGGTGGGAGGGAGAGGACAAAAGAGAGGAAGAGAGACTACGTGTGTGCAAGTCACAACCACAAGCTGTACTTCTTTGCTGCCGGGGGCATGGAAGGAGAGGGTAGATAAATATATGTTAGCCAAGATGGAATAAAGCCCTAAGACAAAACTGTTTATAACTTGCTTGTTAAATCCACGTCAGCCTGTCAACAGTGGAGATTAGGGTTCTATTTTGCCCTGGTCAATTTTACTAAAACTACAATGTGCCTTGTGTTATGGGTGCGCGCTGGGGAATACTTGTATTGGCTTAGGTGAGGGAACTGCAGCCTCTGCAAGGTGTCACACGTTGGCGTAAACTGCTCTTACGGCTTTGCTGCTGGGACAGGTGGAAAATATGTGGGGCTTTGCTGGTACGGTGTAACTGGCTGGCATGTGATAATGTAATAGCTTTCGTTTGCGTCCCATGCCCTTCTTAACCATGCTTGCCGGAGGACCAAGTGAAAGGTTTTTTTTTTCCCCTTCTAAAGGGAACTAGAGTAACTAGAAAAAGGGTAATTCCTTTGGTGAAGATTGAATCTAACCCCTATTTGAGTTTAAACTGCTTTCTAGAGTTAAAACTTAATTTAATCATTGTTTGTGCTTTCAACAGACACGTTTTAGAGTAGATGGCCTTGGTTTGCTGTGGGTCACAGGTTTACTCCTGTGTGTAAACTATGACCTGTTGATCAGACAGGAAATGTTTTGGGTTGAAAAACTTCCTGTCATGTCCTCATTCATGTGAAAATGAAGCTTCTTGCTGTTGCAATCTCTTCTGGCACATCTTGTTACCAGTGTCCCAAGGGTTACATGCTAACAGGTCGAGGGAACTGCACTGCAGAGGTTGGAAAGGGGATTGCAGAGGTCTTTCCAAAGGATGCTGCTCCATCCAAGCAGATGGTTGGCCTGAAAAAACAAGGCTGGGACTCTGGGACATTGCTCCAAAGCAAGTGGGGAGAGAGCTAAGTGAAAAGGAATTTTAAAAGATGAATGACATGCAAACTTCTTGCTCTCAGGGCAGGAGAGTTTTACATAAAACATATGGTTTATGTGCAAGGAAAGGTCATGGATCAAATGCTGGGAAAGGTCTGAGGCTCGTCATCTTGAGATCTAGATAAAGGTAAGTGCATCCAGCGCTGATGCAAACTGGCAGATGTTGGATGACCATGTATGCACCTTAACATGTGTGATCTGTATCTTGTGATCCTGTGATAACTGCAGAATGACCAGTTAGTCCATGCTGACTGTGCCCAGTCTCCTCACCTTCATTCCATATAGCAAGATAATGAACAAACCCCATGTCTCTTTAATCATGTGAGGTAGTACCG
The DNA here is from genome assembly GCA_013401275.1 of Pandion haliaetus. NCBI lineage: Eukaryota > Metazoa > Chordata > Aves > Accipitriformes > Pandionidae > Pandion > Pandion haliaetus. The sequence continues at coordinate 73,429 of VYZV01038935.1, read as the reverse complement.
GCTTTCCTGCCTAGGCAGCTGGCTTAAAATGAAACCAGGCTGGTGTGTCAGACAAGCAACTAATCAATAGATCTGTTCTTCCAAATGCCTGCTCCTGCAAGTTCTCCTCAGTAATACTACTGTCCGCGTGTTTTCTCCTGCGGGAAGGAGGGTTGCAGGTTTGGGATATAAGCAAGTCCTACCTGCCCTGGCTTCCTGCTATGGCAGGTTAGTTGAACTTTATACTATAGTAGCCCCATTTCTCTCGTGGTCAGGTACAGGCTTCTCTGTACCTAGGAAAACGTGGGGACTTGCTTTGGGAGTAGAGGCATGTGATGGATATGCTGCATTTCACACAACTTACTTTATTACCTGCTTTTCATTTGCCTAGTGAAGACTGACCTCTGCATGAAAAAGTCTGTTGGCTAGTGATGGCATAGAGAACTTGGCAAAATCAAAGCATTTACAACATCTATATCTTTGAAGTGCCTGTTTAATAGTGCCATTGTCATGCCAGTTGGAGGCAACACTTCTCTTTGCAATTGAAAGGCTCAGCAGAGCTAGCTGATAAGCGCTGGTGCCCTGCTGGGAAATTGACCCTTTGAACTGGGAAGAATCCCTCCAGATAAGCAAGTAATGGAATTTTTATCAGGCCCTGCTTTTTATTGTAGCATGTTTAGAGTTGTCAGTCTTTCTAGGCAGCAAAAGTGTTTTTTCTCTAGTCTGGTAGGTGTGTGGTAATGTAATAGTCACAGTTTAAAGACGCTGCTTCCAGGCTTGGAAGGAATATCCATGCTGTGCTCTCACAGAACAGAAAGGAAGCAATGACAATGTAACTTAAATAACAAACGTATGTTGATTTAAGAGCCAAACTTGCTGAGCATCCTAACTCCCAAGGGAAAGGAGAGGAGTTGTGGGGATATTCTTAGCATCTTCACAGGAGAGATACAAAGTTTTTTCACTGTTACCTTCTTNTGAAAACAAAACTTCATTACATGTAGAAATAAATGCTCTCTTCTACTTTAAACCTCATAGGTGCTGCATTTGTCTCTAAAAATATAGTATTTGTCTCAACATAACAATGTCTGTAAGCAGAGCACTGTTAAGCACTAGGCTTCTGTGCGGGTGAGAATCTGCTTTCATTTAAAGCAGGGGTCAAGCTTTTCAAGGCTTGACTTTCTAAGCCATAAAACTGAACCGTTAGACTTCTAGTCTCAAATCTCAGTACCAAAAAAGCAAAGAGGCAGGAACTAAAATTCAGACTTGACCTGGTTTTGAGCTTCATTGTGTCCCTGTCCTGGACTACTGATATTTCCAGTATGACTATACCAGGAAACCACAGCGTGGGTCCTGTGGAAAGGCTGCTGTCGTCTGTGGGAGTGTTTAAGTCGACTTCGTGTTCTGGACCAGGACGTTGCATATTGAGCCCGTGCAATCTGTTTGGCAAAGCAGCCATCTCTGGCAGGCTACACATCCAATACAGATGGCTTGAGTTGCAAAGTTTGAGACAGTAACAGGGAAGATGCGGTGTTATTAAATATATCGATCCGAACAGATCTGTCTGGTGGATGACCTATAGAACAAAAGGAAACTGTAAGGAAGGGTATTGCAAAGTGATGTGGGAAGCTGCTGCCATTGCAGTGGGGGACGGGACACATTGCTCTGAGTACAAATTAATCAAGTTCAGGCTGACATTCCTTCGTGTCAGGTTTCCCCTTTGGTCTCCCTAAAACACTGCTGCAGTGGAAAACCTTTCTCTTCCAAGTAGTTTTATCCCACTTAATTACTCTTTAAAATGTGCTTTATTCCTTGCTAACAATGTAGCACCACTGTGCTGTATTAACGAATTTGTAGTTTAAAGAAGGGGGGCAGGGGTTGACATATGGCAAATATGTGCTTTCGTTCTGGTAAGCACATGATTTTGAAGATAAACAAAGCTGTTTCCTTATCCCCAGCATGTACTTATTTTGTTTTGCTGATAATGAGAAAAAATTAACACTGTTAAACACGATCGAAAACAGCAGTATCCTCTGAAATTAATATCTGCATGAATGACACTGAAAGTCTCTTTGTTTCTTTGCATTTATTCCAAACTAGAGTTCATTTATAAGTGTAAGATGCATTAAGAAAAAAAAAAAAAATCATCCTAACTCCAAAAAGTAGTTTCAAATCTCTCTAATTTTGTTTTCATTTCAGTCTTGTAACAATGGTCTTTCTGCATTTGCTTCTCCAGTGTGTATACCTAAGAGCTATTTTTATTAAACATTGGATTCTATTAGAAAGTTTCTATCAAAAGAGTTTCTAAAAGTATTTTACAACATAAATATTTTGCATTGAGTTTGTAACTACTTCCAGCACTCAGGTTGGAGTAAATCAGAGCTCCAGAATTTTGCTTTATAAGGAAGTATATGTAAGCCTAAAAATTGAGGGACGGCAGCAGTTATTCTGCTATTCCACATTTTAAATGTGTTTATTAAAGTCAGTGGAAGGCTTCTCAGAAGCCCAAGAGTATATCTGTCTGGGCAGTGTTTCTTTGAGCATCAAGTGGTCCCCTGACACTGAGACAAGGTGCCAGACTGCCCAAATCCATGTTGCCTAGCCCTTGCCTGTAATTGCACTGTGCTCTGCCCCCCACCACACATGTGCCCTTCGCAGAGACATTCTATCTTTGGTGGATTGTCTTTTTTTCCATTCAGTGTGCCCGAAACACTCATCAGGGAGCTGAGAGTGAGCGTTCGTTGCGTTGAGGCATGACATGACAGCATGGGCTGAGTGGTTCAAAGCCTCTTTGAGCTAGCGCTGGCAGGCTGTGGAGGGAGGGTGGAGAAACCCAAACCCAACTCTTTTCTGAACCACCCAGTAGGACCGGTCCATGGCCTTTCCTATGTCCCACACACTGTGTCCAGTAGTGCTGGTTGCTCAAAACCACTCCATGGAGCACACCACCAGTGAGATGGTATGGGTGACTGCAGACTAGTGCTTGAGCTTGTGCCCTGGCCCTGTTTAATTTACTAGCGCAGAGGCGGCTAGAGCGTCCTTCCCATTAAAGGAGGGCCGAGGTACTGTTCAGTGCCTCTTGGCTGTAGCAACTGGCTGTATTTGGGACTGCGCAGGCTGCAGCTGCACTGAAAGCTCATGGCTCATGTCTCGCTGGTCCTCCCAACCCATGCTCCGACGTGAGTGCTCTCCAGTGCCCCTGGGCTGGGGGCTGAAGGCTCTCACCACTGTCCTCTGGCAAAAGTGCTCAGTGTGACCCACACACTACAGCTGCATGCCCAGTCTGCTCCTGGGGGCTTCCTTTCTGGTGACTGCCCATCTCCAAGGGGACAGCGGGCCAGGAGTCCCCAGAAAGACCATTCTGCACCTACAAGATAAATATGCAGTTAATTATTATGCATATGCAGTACATGAGAAGTTACTCTAGGGTATAAAAAGAAGAGCCGTGATGAGGAAGTGCCATGATGGGTAACCCTTTCTGAGACTGAACTGAGATCAGAGAAAAAGATCTAGATCTAGATCTTCTTCTAGAGAAAAAGTTGGACACCACTGCCTTACAATACTGCTGCAGAGGTAGCATCGTCTCTTAACTCTTTACTGAAGCATTCTAGCAGAGAGTCTCACTGAGGTCACAGGGAGGGAGGCTGATGCTATCAAAAACAAGAACCCAGTTCATAAAGATCTCTGGCATAACCTAGGTCTGTTTTCCGTTTAAAAGGCAAGACCTCTTTTAATACAAAGCCCAGCCTCTGAAGTGGCTTCTCTCCACCAAATCTGAAAAATGTCTTTTGCCCTGGAGTTGTGGGCAAAGAAAAGGAAGAGAGCATACAATTTGGAGACCTTTTGTGATTTTTTTTTTTTTTTCCCCTTTATCTTTTAAAATAGAGATGTGAGGGATCCCTTCTTAGCTGTGTCCATGGACTGAGCTGTAGAAGTAAAATTTTTTGGCCCTTTGTTGTTACTGCTATGATATTCTCCTGCAAAGTCACTGTATTGTGAACAGCATAGATAAAGCAGCGGGTTGTTTTATGTTTCATCATCATTCTTCTGATTAATGATGTCTAATTTCTTCTAGCACCTCTCATACAAGGGTTCTAGCTCTGCTCTTTGAAACAGATGTATAACTATGACGGTAATTAGATCAACTCCAGTGACCAAACTTGGTCCGCTCTTCCCCAGAGGGATTCTCCTGTTTTGCTTACATCAATGCGTAGGAGCAAAAGAGAGCCACGCAGAGCAAAACATGTTATTTACCTGGTAAAGTGGATTCTGCTGCTGCATTCGTCTTCTAGAGAAAAGATGTGCATGCTGAATCTTCTACTAATCAAGTTCCCGTCATTCAGAACAAACTAATTGTTGTATTTCTTGGATGCTGCTTTGTGGATGAGTTGAAGCAGCAGTGCTTTCAGCATTCTTGCATCATTACCTCTTATCATGAAACATGTTCTCTTGTAAAATAATGAGAGTTTCTCCATAAATTTGAACGGTGTGACATTAATTTCTCCACTGTTGTGAAAAGCTTTTCTTTGCTTCCATTTAGTAGCATCAAAGTAGTGAAATGTTGATAATACAACGATGCACCATTTTACAGTATTGTCAAAGTAGCATTTAAATAAGTAATGAGTCTTTGCAAGACAAGGTGGTGTCAACCCATCTTTGAGATGAGGAAAGCTGACAAAGAATGTAAAGGTTCTGCTGGAGACCTGTTAAGTCACAGGAAGTTGATACTAAACCTTGATTTGCATTCAAGGAGTTGAGTTTGTATCGTGCACTCTGTTTTCATAGCTGCTGTGTCTTTCTTTAAACGTTCTGTGTAAGTCCAAGATGCAGAAGCTTTGTTCTGTCTCATATATCAGAATTGCAAGAGTAACGTACAAGTGTCTTGCTGGAAAATGTGGCTAGATTTGATAATTTGGCAGTGGGTACACTTGGTACTGCTTAGAATAACTAAAAAAACCCGTACAGCTCTGCCTCAGGTAGTCAGTGTTGTCCCAAAACATGAATGCCTACTGTTTGAGGGATTCAGTCTTTCCCAAGACAGACCATGTGCTTAATTATTGCCTTGCCGTTCAGCACAGAGATTGGCTTTCTAAATGATGGGATTTGCTTTGGGTTCTCATTAAATGTTGTATGCCATAGTGTGACACACGATATGCCCTGCAGTGTGTCATGTGCTATGATGCTAATCAACATTCAATACCAAAGGAGGAGAGCAGCTGCTCCGCAGTCAGCATGTCTGAACAGTCCTGCACCCAGCAGGGTATCGCTTAATTCACGCTAATGGATAAAGAACTGGCCTCGTAACACTTATGTAAATGAGGGTAATGATCAGGGAAAAAATGCAAACTAGTTTTCATTTATTCATAGAGATAGGTGTAATTAGAGGTAATAGTTGGATCCAAAAACTTGCTCTCCAGCGTTTTTGTTGATAGTACAAAATGTGCATGGCTTGTTCCACTGTTTGTCTCTTTTGAAGTTATTAACTTCACACAGAAGTTGAAATATATATGCTCTCAAATTCTCATTGAGAGAGTTACAAGGCTTAATGGGGGAAAGCTACAGATAACTGCATCTCCTAAACTTAACTCAGTCATTTTCACTGTGTGCTAACAGTTCTCTATTGAAAATCCAGTGCTGGGAGGATCAGCATATTGATTCAGTTTTTTGACCTTTTTACATTAGCTCCACTGTCTTCTGGAGATTAGAGAAATCAAGAGGAGGCAACCTGCCCATTGCAGTTGTGGCAGCTGAGTAATAAGGTTCGAATTAGGTACAAAGGTCCTATTTTAGCATCTAAGCTGTAGAGTACTAGCCATCCTCTTCCACTTCCCCCGGCATTCTTCCTCTTCCTCATTCATGAAGTCTGTTGTTCCTCTTGCAGGTGTGTCATCCCAGTGGCACAGCTGATGCCACTTGATCATTCTTGTCTTGGAGAATCAATCAGTGACAGTGGCATAGTCTCATGGTATCAAGCAGGAATTGATCTAGCTGCAATTTTAACAAGTCATCACCTGCTTGGGTACTTCAGACATTGCCAAGTGCATGCTTCTGACCCTGCACTACAAGCTGGTTTTGGCTATGCAGATTTCTCCAAGAATAGTCTTCCCGGTGTGACAAGTAGAGAAGAAGTAAATCCAGCCTTAAGCTCATTTACAAGAGGAAGCTGTGTAACGCTGGATGCTCTGTGGTCCCAAGACAGAGCCAGTCTGGGTTGGTATGCGCGTTCCTTATTTTCTATAGTTTAATGGGGTACAAACGGGCTACATAAAATTCTGTGAGAGCTGGTTTCACTCCTGCTGAGCGGGCACCTCTCTGGACTTTTGCATGGTAACTAAGTCTTGCCAAATCTTAGATATTATCTGATCAGCGCACCAAGAACTAATTGAGGAAGGACTTTCTAATCCAACTGCATAATGGCACCAAGCTGGTTGAGAAAGCAGTAGCAGTGCCCAAAACAAGGTCAGGATTCTCCATTCTGTAACTGAAGTCTCCCTAATGAAACTGTAGCTAATTNTTTTTTTTTTTTTTTTTTTTCCTTTAATGTGCACATTAGTAATCTCTTAAGGTCCTCTTTCTGTGAATGCAGCTTACACCAGTCTGGAGGTGTGTGGGGAATATCTGCTGATGAAAGCCAGTCGTCCAAACATAAAAAGTTGATTCTTGCCCAAATCCCCACCCTGCTCTTCGTTGGAAAAAGTGTTTCTTGTTTTAAAACTTGTCTGGTGCAAGGTTCAGAGTACCTTCAGAAGACTTGAGTTTGTGTTACGATGTGGAAGTAAAGTCCAGGCCAGTTGTCAATTGATTGCATTTGCAAAAACAATGTAATTGTCACTGAATTATCACTGACTCATTACTTCTGCATATCAGGGTAGGAGAATTATGAAGGAGTACCACTGAAGAGAAAGTAGATGATGACTGAGGAGGGAGGGATGTGTGTGTAACACAAAAATCCAAAGATTACATCAAGCTGGAGAGTCATGTGTATATGGCTGTTGTGAAACATTTATTCTCATCTTTCCTCTGCTTACTAATTGTCTAAGAGTTAATTTTGTCTCAGCAATAATTGTTGCAGACGAAAAAGCAAGTCAGGAAAATACGCAAGTTTAAAGTTACTAAATTGTTGAAGACTTAAACTAACACTAAACATACATGAATATTCTCAGGGCATTTTATAGACTCTGTATGTGACAATTGGCATTTCTCAGACCTGTAAAAATGCCATGTCTTGACAAATCACCTGTCAGACGTATCTGAAGTCAGATCAAGCAGCTCTGATATTCACAGGTTTTACTTAACCTGATTTGTCGAAATTTGGGGTTTTGCCTTGAGTTCACATTGCTATCTCAAATACTTGCTTTCAAAACCTGTTTAAAAGATACTGAAGCATTATGTAGTGGAAAGGTTGGATGTTTTTCTGCTGTCTCATCCTGAAAATGATTGAACTTTTTCCTTGGAAACTGCAGAATTGCAGAAATTAATCCTGAACTGTCTTTGTGAAAGTGTCCTGACACTGGAGCAGATTCCCTCAACTTCTGATGTTGGAACTCATAGCAACGATGAAATGCTTCACTGCTTCACTTCATAGTGGCTGAATGTAAATATATTCTTAAAAATGGGGATGGAGGTTGTCTGTTCTAGGAAGCGTGCATTGTCTATGGCCATAGATTGCAATCGCACTTGTTCACTTCCATTAAATTCTGGTACTCTTTCAAAGGTAGGCATTATTACTTCAAGGCTATGCATCCGAAGGAATCCATCCTCCTGAGCAAGCTGGTACAAAAAGTTGGGACATGCTGGCAAGCCCAGGTGGGTGTAGCTTAAAGCTCGGAGGCTGCCAGCTGAGTATCAGGTGTCAGGTATTGTCAAGCAGTTGCTGTTTCAGCAGCTGACAGTACCATAAGGACTTATGGATAAACGGATGCTTGTACAAAGGTCACTCATGTCAAGAGTACCAGTTGAGTGTTCTTAAAACAATCTTCATTTGTATTGTGTGCTTCATACGTAAGGATTTTCATTACTATGAATAATCTAAAATCTTTTACTCTGAAAATATGCTTATTCTGCAAACATTTCTATAAATACAGTTAAGGAAAGACACATGTGTCGGAGGCTCCAGACTTGTCTATAGTACTGTCATGTTGGTCACGAGGTGAAGCTTGATATTTAGGGGACTTAAACTGTTTTTCCCTGTTGTAGTTACAATTAAGTATCTTGCTAGTTGGTGTTGGAAGGGTAATGACTGCTGCCTAAGAAACATAAGTAACTGAATTTCTATTTGAATATTTGTTAAACTGAGATCTTCGCTATTTCCTGCTGAAAACCAGGCATAACTCGCATCTTCAACAGACACTGCCTGCCTACTTGGCCTTGAACTTCAAGTGCAGTGGAAATGAAGAGAAGGAACACTTTCATGACTCCAATCACCCAGTCCTAAGCACCTAGCTCTGTGGTGAAGGGAATACTTGGAGGAGAAATTTGACTGTGACTCTGCTAGGTCTGGGGTTTTTACTCACTCATCTAGCACATCTTGTCTAATCTTTCTCCTGAGTTCACACCTGTGTGTCCATAATCCCAAGGGCACTTGGCAGGCAACCGAGAGAAATGCTGGTGAAGCCATCTTCCCTGGCTGCCTTTTGATGTGGTTTTGATGTATCAGTGTAGCTTTAACAGCTAGCTACTGACCAGGAGTGGGACCCTCCCTGTGGGCTTTCCTCCCATCCCCTCCCTAATACTGACAATTGTGCTCAACTCAACTTGCAATAAACCAGTTCTGGGAGCTAAACCAGCAGAGAAAAACTAATCATACTTAGAGGGGGAAGGAAGAAAAAAAAAAAAAAAGAAAAAGAAAGTATGTAACCTCCCAAATTGTCATTCCTCACTCTGTTAAGCAGAAAGCCTGTTCAGGTTTCCCAGAAAACATGCTGAATCATAACCCTCCTAGGAAAAGAGACAGCAAGCTTAAACCTTGCATGTTTAACCCCACATCTTATTTGGTCATACACAGTTAGATTAATGTTAGTAAGGTAAAGTTTGTACTAAGGGCAAAACCCCCTTAACATTGTTTTTTATTTGCCCAGGCATGTAAATGGGGGCTGGTTTGGTGCCCATATTGGGGTAATGGGTTACATTACAGCACTTCCATTGGGAAAGAAGACAGTGGGAAATTTTTTAGCAAGATGCCAGCTTACGGAGATTCTAACGCATTCAAAAAATCCATGGGAGTGAGGGAGAAACCCTCATGGCTCTCACAGAAGGAACTTCAGTTAGGTGGAGGACTTTCTCTTATTCCTCTCTTTTTTTTCTTCTTTTTTGGGTGGGTAGGAGAGAATAAGAAGGGGAAGGAGGAGATTTTAATATAATTTCTATTTTAAGGCAGTGACAAAGCATGGAAACTCCTTGTAAAACTATGCATTAGTGTCTGGAGTCAGGGTCTCATTTGGATGCTGCCTAGCCCATGACAAGCCTTCTAAAGCATGAAGAAAAAAGAAACCTTTATAAAAATCAAGAAAGCTACAGTAACAGTAGTGGCAGAGAGTATGAGATGGGTGGACTGAAGAGTGTTGAACCTCTGTTGAGGTAGAAGCCTGCCCAGCTTTGAGAGAGGTTTTTTTGTTTGCTGAGCAAGAAGTGAGGGGACTGTTCCCAGGCTTACCTGGCTGGGATAATTATTTAGCCATTGATCTTCCTATGCAAAAGACTGACACACTCACCTTTTTTTGGTGATGCCTTTTGGTAGAGTTTTGTGGCCGTCAGTCTCGACAGCTCATCAATCTGGTAGTCTCTCTCTCTTGCAACTGCTGCGCTACAGAAAGCTAATAAAGGTGTAATGTATCTTGTTATCCACCTGACATTTTTTACATCCTCCTTGCATCACTGTCTGCCTTGAGGATGGCCTGCGAGATTAATTTGGTAAAATAAACTAACAGTGAATCTAAGCATTGTTCTCTCCCCTGTGTTTGTAGCGTGCTGTGGGTATGGCCTCTGGAAAATGGCAATGTAGCACTCTGCTGGGTACCTGCTTCAGTGACTGCTAGATTTCCCTCCCCCTGCAGATTTTAAGCAAGAGGAGGTTACCACAAAACTTTGCAAATCTCATCTTTGGCTTAAAACTGAAGTTTGTTTTCTCTCTATATAATGCTGCAGCAGCTTTAGTAATCTTCCAAGTCAAACTTTGCCTTCGCTTAAAATCAATCACCTGGGTTTTTTTCCCCTAAGTTTAGGCTGTTGAAAAGCATTGCCAGTGACAGGGCAGACTGAGTGTAACCAGAGCATTTCTCATGCAACAGAACTGTACTCACAAAGGGTTTGAAATCTGTTTTTAAATGCTAGTTTAAATATTAGTTTCTTTACATGGATGCCCCGGTCCTGGGGTGAGTATCCCTTCATGTGTGTGTTGACCATAGTAGAAGAACCACACAGCTTGCACCATTTTCTTTTTTAATCTAAACCAATTTTCAAACCAATTTAGATAAATTGCAAGGAGTTCTTCAGAGGCAAGGCCTGAGAATGGAGCTCGACACAGATAAGAGTGACATCATTCATCATCTGCACAGGCTTTGGCACAATACCTGGCTGAAAAGTCCCTCAATAAGCAAACAGTGCATTAGCACCGGCTCTGCAACACCTTCCCCGTTGCATAATGGTGTTTGTGCTGGGGTGTTATTAAAAACCCAGGCAGCGATTCCACCCTGCGTCAGCCTCTGCTACCGGCAAAGCGTTGCAGGCGCGTGTTGTTGCAATGCATTTTGTTGTGCCTTGTGCGGCCTGGGAAACAGGGTGCTAATTAACCGAGGGTGTCGATGTGGGTAGGAGAGCCCCGCTCGCACCCATCAGCTGGCGGCTGCAGTGGTATTGTGGGCACCCGGGCGGTTACCTCTGCCCTGTGCGACTGTGGGCTGCGCAGAGCCAATTACGATAAAATCAAGATTACTGTCTTTAGAAAAGCCTGTGGGGTTACAAATTTCCAGATATAACAACAGACCTGTTGGTTCAGGAGCAAGTCCTAGCCCGATCCAACAAGGAAGGGCATTTTAATGAAACTTTTAATTCTTTGCTGCTGAAGCAAAGTAGGATCGTGGTTTTAAAAGGTATGTTGGTCTTCAACTCTGAGAGCGTTAAGAAAAGAAAAGGAAACAAAATAAACCTCTCTTAGATGTGCATTCCCAACAATGCAGTAGCTGATGCTGGCCAGTCCTCATGCCAGCGGTAGCTGGTGTAGCTCTCCGTAGCGAGCTGTTCAGGTGCTGTTGCCTTCCTTGATGCCTGGTTGCCAGATGCCTCGGCAGCTCCCTGTGCCATTGTTTGGTGGGTGAAAATAAAAATGGGCATTATTTTATTATTATTACTTGACTAGTGTTACTTGATTGTCTCCTGATTTGTTATCTGATGTTAATATTTCCATTGGATGTTTTCACTTGCTTTCTAAAGTTGTTTGAGGCATTGTCCCTGTTCCATCGACACTGAGGCAGGCAGAGGGCAGAGTGATAGCATCAGAGGGAATGCAGCAGAGAGGAGAGTGGAAACTGAGCACCCTGACTCAGTCACAAACCTGTGCTGGACAAAAGTCATCTTACCCATGTTTTCTTACCGTGTTGCGTTTCACATACATGCTACCTTTTAAGCCCCGTATCTCTCCTGCTCTGTTGCATATCATCTCGTGTCTATTGCCTGCATGTCTCCTACAGAGCTGGTTTTCTCTGTGTTTTTAAATGTTATTTAAAAGTTGGCAAAGATTCAGACTTTGGAGCCATTGGAACTCACGACGTGCTGCCTCCGTGCCCTTTCTTTGCAGCTTCAAAAAAGAAAACACAGGAAGACGCCAGCCAGCGACACAGTCAAGAGGTCCCGGTACACCAGTAACGGCACTGGTCTGCCTCTGTTCCCAGCAGCACATGGCAATCCATTGTTGGTGCCAAACTCCCCCTGTTTGGGTGGGCAGGAGGAAGCAGAGCTGAACCGGGAGAGCACAAGGAGGTTTCACCCATGGCTGTAGGCATGGAGCGGCACGAAGAGGGGTGGCCTTGTTCTGGTGGCCCATTAGGGTACTTCCAGGCTTCAGCTTTGCTTCAAGGGCATCCAGTGTGTCAGGTGTCTCCTAGGGATCATATATAGTGGTAGAATTGTGCGAACGGTTCCCACCTAGGAAGGCATACTTCCGCACTGACGTTCTTAACCTGTGAGAGGAGGCCTAGGGCCAGGTTTGACAAGATGCTTGAGTATCTAGAGATGCGGGTGGACGTCCACAGGGGTATCTGAACGCACCAAGGTGAACGTAGTTAAATTTCACTTGTATTGGAGGTCAGGCCATTTATGCATCAGCTGAGCAAGACCCCCTTAGCCTTGTGTTTGCAACGCCCCCAACTCCCTGTTCACCCAGAGGAGAGAGGGTGAAGTTGACAGCTGAGCTTGCAGCTCCATGACAGTCCAGCCTCGTAGGAGTTGCTCCTGGTTTTTCCTTGTGCTAACACTGACAGGTCCAAGGAACTAAACCTGTGTTTCTTCACTGGGTTGGGTTTTCCAGTAGATCAGTTCAGACCGTGGTGAAACCGCATCCCTTAGTCTGGCCTCTTCGCTCCCTCAAGGGCATAGAGCTGGGACCACTGAAGGTGGAAAGGACCTTGGTGCTGTGAACAGGTCCTAGAGCTCCCTGCGCCGTAGCCTGCAGGCAGGACCATACCTGATCTGGTCGTTGTCCCTCAAATTCCTGAAGGGCTGACCCGTCTGCGCTGATTTGTGCCTAAACCCTTGGGGAGCAGTTGTAATTCCTGCTCTGTGGACTCCTCCTGTGTTATCAGAAACATGCAAAACGTTAGTTGGTTTTGTTTCAAACCACGACGCCTGGTTTATTTTGAATAGTTTTCTCCCTGACTTCTCTAAAAGAAGTATTACAGATATTTTTTGCTGTTGTTGTTCTAGCTTCCATTCACCTTACCGCATACTTTCACCTTTCATAGCTGACTCGCGACTTTTTATTTTAAATGAACAGGTGAGATGATCCTTAATTAAAACTCTTGCAGTGGAGGTGGTGATCATTAAAGGGTGATGATGTAGAGGATGGACTCCTCTGTTTATCCACAGAACTAATTGGGCTTGAGAGGTGGGTGTTATGCCACTGTCCTACCCAGAGAAGCTGCCTCTGAAGCACAAGAGGTTAATTCGTTTTCTGCTCCTTGGTCTCTCTTCTGTGACTGCCAACAAAGGTAGCAATTACCAACCAGTGTTATCTCAGGGGATGTTCCCTGATGTGGATAATTTCGAACTGGGAAACCACACTGATACAGCTCAGGGAATTTCTTACAGGCCAGAGAACACCCCTGGCCTGGTCAGTAGTACAAGAAAGTTGTTACCTAGGCTCAATTTGTACTAATACCTTAGGGCAAAAGGTTCTATATCCATTACAGGTCCCTTGAAGCATCCGGTTGTTTGAAGGATCAGCTCTACCCAGCAGCAGTCAAGAATTTGTAACATGCCTTAAAGGGCAAGT
>VYZV01038935.1:39367-57157 GCA_013401275.1 Pandion haliaetus | reverse complement strand
TTTTTTTCATACAACTCCAGTCTTGCGACTTATTGAACACTCTCTTGAAGTGTTTTCTCTGGAAACTTGTCTCAAATGAGGGCTGTGAGCCCTAACAAAGACGGGTGTTGTTCGGGAGCCAACAGGTGACGAGGTGAAACCTGAGTATATGTGTACATTGGAGTAAAGTCTGGCTGCTGTTTAAAATAGAATTATATATAAAAAAAAAAAATAATCAATGGGAGACTGTAAAAGGCAAGATTTCTTTTTCTTTCTAAATCTCTTCAGGAGGAGGTGGGGGAGCATCCGTGAGAATACCGCTTCCTCGGCCGGAGGTTGGGATCTTGCCCAGCCGCAGCCAGCGCCTGGCTGCCCTGCCTCGTCACCGCGCTCCCTCCTTCTCCCGACGCGGGCAGCCAGCCTTTGCGGTGCGGCTCGTCAAAGGAGAACAGCCCAGGAAGGACTGGGCCCACTTCCAGTTGGGGAAGTGGTCTTTGCGCTAGGGTGCTAGAGGAGGAAAGCGGTTCGTTCTGCTGTCGGTCCTTGGGTGCTGGCTGACAGAAGGGAAGGTGGTTCTTGCTTCTAAGGTCCATCTAAAGGCCTGCTGCATGAAGTACGCAGGCTTCGTGCCTTTCCCCCCCTGCTCTGGGCAGTCCATTACTGGAAGGACCCAAGAGGCCGCTGTGTGCTGGGACCGATACAAATCCCTGCTCATCAACTGGAGATCCAGATTTCCCAAGTAGAGAGCTGTCTGTGCCTAAGGTCACTTGTGCTGTAGCTAGGGGACGGGATGTTCTGATCATTCGCCCAAGATGTGTTGGAAATAGCCTTTAAAGTATTAATAGTTATTTTGTGGTGGTTTATTGCTGCAGTGTAACACCCTTGCTCTTCTAATATAGTTACCATGCAGCAGGGATTAAACAAGCAGGTGAATGGGCCGGCCATGCTAATCTTAACTCCTGAGCCTTCATTGTGAATGGATGCATGTGATATGCATCTTGTATCCCCTATAGCCTTGTTAACAAGCCTTCTAACAAAAAAGTTGTTAAACAATTTGCCCTGCAGGACAGAGTAAAACAGCAGGGGATGGGCAAGGAGATGTTTGTCTAACTGTGCTCGCAAATCACGACCTCTTCTATCTGGTCAGGGGTGAACATAATCAGTGAGCTGGAAATCCTAGCACGGGGGTAACCTTCATATGGGGTTCAGCAGCAGCTTTGCTCCAAGTTTGATACCGTAATGGTTTGGGTACCAAAAGGTTTGTAATTAGGAGTGTAGTTTATCTTTGCTTCTAAGAACTTTGTCAGAATATGGTCTTTTTAATACATCAGTGGAAAAAGGTACTAATTGCTTTTCTTTTTAAATGAAATTTTGCTGTTTAATTCAATTATGTTATTCATTCTTGTCAAGCTGCCAGTGAAATACCTCCTTGTAGGATACGAAGCTTTTTTTGAGAGGCAATATTTGAACAGACCTGAAACCTCAAAACATTCCACAGACTTTTAGAAAGCAAAACAAAACATCCTTGCTGTGTTTTGTAGATGTCGTGGCAGGAGTAGAAAGACCACCTTTCTACTCATCCCTCGGAAAGCATTTATTTTTTCAGCTGTTGTTTATGTTCATTTGAATCCTCCTTAGGATGTAATCATTTTAAACGGATCACTTTGAAGGATGAGTGTGTTTGGGGGGCAGGGAGGAAGAACCCTGTAGTTTTAAAATGCAAGCCAAATTACGCTTGAGCAGGAGAGGAAGGAGAACTCCTAAACAAGCAATTGCTAAAACAGTTCTGCAGATAGCCTGCTGTTAAGCTGGGCTGTTTCAGAAACCTCACTGTCAGCAACACCACGGTATTTGTGACATGGCAATATTGATATATGGTGCGCTGTCAGTTATTTTATAGCTGGCTTACCATTAGCTCTATGGTAGCATTTTTCTTTTAAAGTGAAGGCTGTCCTTTGAGTAATCTCGGTTCATTGAGATTTATGAACCTCGCTTTAAACATTTCCAATTGTCTTATCTGGGGAGGAGCACCGTGACTGTAAAGTTGCATTTAACAGTTGGAAGGGAGGTGTATTTTTCCTTTATTCTCTACCAGCCGTACTTTCAACCTGCCCTGTATCACTGGGACATGGACCTGCGGGTCTGTGGTTTTCTCCTGCTAGACCTGGACCACGTTCTGTCTGAAATGGATGGGTCAGAGGTGACCCAGGTAGGATCAGTCTCCATGGTAGAGCAACGTGGTCTCTCTTGTCCCAATGCCTTGTCTTCCTTTGGAATTAGGTAATGCTCCCGCACTTATGTACCTTCGCTCTACTTGAAATCCCAACATTACCCAGTGCTGCTTTTTGCCATGTAGAGGTATCATGTAGCCTTAGTGTTCAGGAATCCTCAGAAAAGTTAACAAGTCTTTGTGCATTCGGATTCTGGGTTTTTTTCCTTGTCTTTCAGGAGAAGAAAGTAAGTCAGAGAAGTTGATCTTTGATCTTACGGAGAGAGGTTTTTGAACAATCAATATGAAGAAGCTATTACTGAATTACCTCTGTGCTTGTGAGCGTCAGGTGTCGTGTGAGCGAGCCGGGGGTACACCCTGTTCGAGTGCCCGGGGACTGGCAGTGCTGAACCTGTCTCTGCCTAAATTACATTGCAGATCTGCTTTCTGTGGTGCAGTTGAGGTCGGTCTGCCTAATGAAGTGTTGGTGAAGGTGTTTCACCTAGTGACTCCTTTTATTCCTGGGTTATTGGGCAGGAGTCAGTTCTTGACAAGTGATAATTTGATCAACGTAAGTTCTCGTGTTGCAGTGCTGTAAGAATTGGAAATACCAACTTCAGTTCCACTAGGAGGGGAAACAGTTTTGTATCACTTGTCTTATCATTTGTTTCTGAAGGAAACTAATTCAGGGGATCTAGTATGTACCAGGATGTCTGTCTTTCTATTTTAAATATATAGGATCGAGCTTTTAGGACTGAGTTTGGTTTTTCTCACCTTCCTTGGCAGAGATTGTAATATGGTGATACTGAGCTCGGAAGCTGTTTTGCCAACCTTCAGTTATTCAGCTAGAGTAAGATTTCAGAAATTTGCCTCACAGCTCACAAGTTTTGTAGAAATAGCCTGTTCTCAAAGGGGAGGTTGGCAGGTTTGCTTGCCCCCTGAAATATTAAATGAATCTTTTACTACAGTGCAGCTATGCAGTGTAATAGAAGTGTGTTGGCATCTTAGCAGTGCACCAAAAATAGTGCGTATGTTTTCGAACCAGAATTTTTTGGAGTAAAGTTAACAAGCTAATTTTTTTGAGCACTAGCCCAGTGGAAGAGTTAAGTGATCCCATCTCTTTTTTATTGGGTGTGGGAATGTATAGACATATTGAAAACGGGGATAGATACACTGTGTAATACTGAACATCGTCATTTCTCAGAGTTTGTAGCTTTGGATGCATGTGGCCACTTTTTATGGAGCAGGTTTGGGTTTAGGTACCAAATCAACAGAGCCTGGCACTAACCAGTGCCTTACACTTGGAGGAGGAGAAACTACTGGTGAGTGACTAGCAGAATACTTGGGTATGTGGTCTTAAATCTACCACCTGTGACCTAGCAGCAACTTACTTTCCCTAATATGGTGGTGATGAGACTGGAAATGTAATGTGGGACCCACCAGAAGCTTTCAGATTGCTCTCCCCTTTAGACCCACCAGCAAGGTTATATGTCAAGGAGATTAAAAATTTCTACAGCTTGGATCTAGCACCGACAAAATGACATCTGTGTTTAGATGCATAGATGAAAGAATTGCCTAAAATGGGGAAGGCACAGCTCGCGTGTAATGTGGTACTGTAAAAGCAAGCTTGTTTCTAATCCCAGTGGTCAGGATGTCTGTCGTGGTAGGATGCATCCTGTCTGCTTTTGATTATCCATATTTCACTGAAATTCCTGGTCTGAATTTCCTAAGAACTTCTGCTAGAATTAATGTAAGATACTTATCTTAATAAGCTTTCTACTGCAGAATGCTACAGATGTTGGTGAAAGCCTTCTTTGCCAGTTGTGACTCAAAATGATCCCACTGATATTAAGCTTTGCAGGCTTCATGAATCAACCGAAGCATCTCCCTGTAGGGTTTTAAATTAACAGAACAATCATGATGTATTTTACAGAGCCTAATCTGGCCTAATTGGATTTCAGATATTTAACTGGACCAACGCCCTTCCGCTCCAGTACAGCTAAAACAGAGTTCTCGGAGGAATCCAGCAGACGCTCACTGCTCCGTGCCTACCTTGTGAAAAACAGGATGCTACTTGCACAACCATCTTTTCGCAACAATTTCTTTAGTTTTTGACAAGCGGTTGTCATGTTCTTTGTGTTACTAGATTGGTGGTAGTAACAACTTCTGGAAGAGCTCGTGTCATTCCTTTTGTTGGTATCTGCTCAATGAGTCTTTCCTAGGTACACCTACATATAACCTGTGATGTGAAACAAGCAGAAGTGTAAAAGATGGCGAGCGTTAATATTGAAATACATTGTGGTTGCCAAACATGGTAGTGTGTGTCTAGTTTTCTTTTTCTTGAGTAGTTTTATTTTTATAACTCTTAAGCACTTTTGAATTGCTTTTAGCAAGTTGTAATGATGCTTCAATCATTTATTGTTCTGGGCAACACAAGGAATGCTAAACTCCTGTAAGATCATTTACACTGATAATTAGTTGTTGCGTTCAAATGTATTAAAGCTCTGCTAATCTCTTCCTCCAGATCAATCCCTTGATGAGGTGCAGTTGAAATACTTAACGCTTCACACTTATGCCATTGGAGATGGAGCCCAAAGCCAACAATCTTGTTTTCGGGTGTCAGCGAAGCTCAACATCTGACGATGACTCTGGCTGTGCCTTGGAAGAATACGCCTGGGTCCCCCCAGGCCTCAGACCAGAGCAGGTACCAACTGTGCTTCTGCATTTTTAAAATAAGCCTTGTAAGGACTGTCTAAGGGAGTGATATGCTGCCTCTACATGTCTAATTAAATTCTTACAATGTAGAAAACTTAAATTTGTCTAGAACTCTTCTTCATTTGTTTCCTATTCCAATGAGGCTGTGTTTAGGGAGCGTAAAATCCTCAACACTGAGGAGTTTTAGGTTCCAAAACAAAGTTCCCAGTCAAGATTTTTCAATGAATATGTGCTGCAGAGGTATGTATTGTCAAGTCTAAAAGCAGCATAGAAATTTGCTTTCTCTTTGAAGTATGTTATTGGGTTAAATTAAAGCTCATAGCATACCTTGTGGCATTGTGCTACTTGGGCAGCACCTCACTGCACTTGTACAACTCTTTAAATAATTAGGCATTTGACATCTAGAACACGTACGTTACTACAGCGCACATAAATGCAAGTGTTCTGTCACTGTGACAAGTAGTAATATATTTTACGCTTGTTTAAATAGTTGTATGCCTGCCATTTGTTCGTGCCAGGATTTCTCTTGTACGGTCTCTGGAGCTGACACTCATGGGTTGGTTGGGCTGTTCCTTCCCCTCTCCTCTTTCTTATTTATTTTTTATAACATCACGGTAATGGAAGTAAAAGTGAAATTACTGATGAGCAATTTGCTATGGGAGGTCAAAATGAACCGCTCATGGTATTCATTTACTTGATGATATTGCTTGATTTATTGCTATATTTACTTGATGATTTTGCTGGAGCTGTGTACTTGGTAATATCCAGAACTCAGACTTGAGTGTTGAATGGACAGAGTGGCTGTGTAGCATCTGCTAACAGAGGGAGAGCAACCCTCCTTCAGCTTGGCAAGTTAATACAGTCCATAGTTACAAAGGTGCAGAAGATGTCTCCTTTTTGCTATGCAGAGATTTTCTTAATCATGAATAAAGTAACAAGTCAGCAGGAATGGCAAATAAAGCGCTATTTTTAGGGAAACTCATTTTTATCGCTTACTTAAGCATATATAAGAATCCTGATGAATCAGACCTTAAGGCAAACGGCAAGCTAACATTCTGCCAGAACAATTAAATGCCCTAAAATATCCTCATAATCCAGCTAGCTTAAACTCACTAAAGATTTTTTTCCAAGAAGAATGACTTCTTTTGAGAACAGTACAATAAACTTGAGAAAAGGGCATAAAGTACCTTTTAAAGCTTCACTTCTTACTGCATGTTGTTATCTTTTCCTGCAGCTTTTTGAAATATGCTCAGTAGTAAGTGAGCTTACAGTAGACTTCTGATGTTTAAATTTTGGTTAAATGAAGACCAAGTCATGTTTCGTACAACCTTTCTCATATAATTTTGATTGCTTCCTGAGTCAAGTGACTGATTACTGCTTCTTTTTCATCTGTCTTGCACAGTAATAAGCTGTTGACCTGAGCGTTATTTAGATCTGGATGGCAAGTAATATTTTTGCCAATAGTCAGCTCTTATTTACAGCCCCAGGCCTCGTGACAAGCTGGAAACTGCATAGGAAAAACAATAAATCTGTAGCTGTTCCACAAAAATATTTTTTGCCATTGGGCTTTGTCATAGTGTTCATTACAGCTTTCCTGTCATAATTTTCTTCTGAAAAAAGAAGAAAAAAAAAAAAAGTGAAGATTGTTAGGTGTGTACACCTAATATTGATTTCTTTATCAAAAACATGCAGCCTGTGAAAATAGTTAATTTGCATCTGATTGAAATGTGGCTGGATCCAGCCTCCTCCCAAGGGAAGGATGTTTCCACCTTCCTACCAAAGCCCACATGGAAGCAATGAAAGCTGATGCTTTGGGTGAACCTGATCAGCAGGAGACTACAAAACAGCTTTTGTCTCAACAATGTGTAAAAATGCAGAGAGCAAATTAAATTTGTTTATATAGTGGCTGTTTTCTGGAAGGCTTCATGCCTTGTGTGGTAAATTGCAGAGGGATACTTGGAATTTCCACCGGGTTGTTGACCAACCCTGAAGGGGGTGGGAATAATGAGAACATTAAACGTGCATAATTTATGATACCCCCCTAATTGTCACTGCAAATTGCATTCCAGAAAAGCAATTCAGCAGCTGGGTGCTAGTTTTATCAGAGACAATTCAGGTTTGCTGAGCTGGTTCACCTGGGTCTCGTATTTCCAGCACAAACCCTGTCACAGGTCTAATGTAGCATAACCTTCCTCCTTCATAAACGAGACCAGAGATAAAACATTAGCTGAAGGACACTTGCAGTGCTTGGGTGAATGTGTCCCTCGGTCTGAACTCTGCGCTTCTCCTGGTCAGGTCCAGCTGTATTTCGCCTGCTTACCAGAGGAGAAGGTCCCTTACGTTAACAGCCCTGGAGAGAAACACCGAATTAAACAACTTCTCTATCAGCTGCCACCCCATGATAATGAGGTAAATACACAATTTAGGATGCACCATCAGGGCTCAGGTCTCCCAGGCGGCTTTTACGTGGAGAATTACCTACCCATGTATTTATTACAAGCCTAAATCGTGGCATCTGACCTGGAAAGCAGCACGGTGTGTACACTGAGTCCATTGTTTAGCTGTCCGGTTGGCTTGCATGCAGATAAGAGCTGTCTGGAAGGACACTGCCTTTGCTTGTTAGGGAGGCTGGTGTCACTGCAATAAACTTAACACACGTTGGTTTTATAGTGTTTGCAGCCACCCACCAATTACCAGGAACCTACAAATTCCTGGAATTGCATTGTAGCACACAAAAAGGATGCTTTGTGATAGTAAAAGGTTTGCATCTCAGATATGCAGTGTAATTTAGAGTAGAAGTGGAAATAACAAACAAGCTCTTTGTAAGGGAAGGGGGTGGGGGTGTCAATACTTAAGATCTTGTGTATACTACAATACTTAGTTGTGGGCACTTAACCATAAATCTAAAGGACAACGTTATGGCTGATTTCAGTCCCTTCCATTATTTTAGGACAGCAGCAGGTTTTGGTTTGGCTTTTTAAAATCTTTATTTCTTGCCTAGACAACTTCTTAGTTTAGTATGGTGTGTTTTTTTCCCTGTAATGCAAAATGTCTCTCTGTGCTACTTTTGTATTATGCCATATTAGCTAAATGTTAAGATGGTAGAGAAGACAAGTTGGAATAGTTTAATGATTGATTGCCAGCACACCTGATGAATTTCTTGCATATATGTACTTACTTATTAATCTCTTAGTTTAGAAGCTCAGTATCTAAAATAAGTTCTCCTGCATTTTCACTGGAAGGTAAGATACTGCCAGTCTTTAAGTGAAGAAGAAAAGAAGGAACTGCAGATGTTCAGTTCTCAGCGCAAAAAGGAGGCACTCGGCCGGGGCACGATTAAACTACTCTCAAGAGCGGTGATGCATGCGGTTTGTGAACAGGTAATACTACTGGTGCCACAAACCAACTAGCGGGCTGAATAACGTAAAGCTTACAGTATCTCAATGTTATGTGTAAGCTTATGTCTGTCTATGTTGGAACACCAAAAAAAGAAGAGTATTTTTGAAAGTGCTGTTGACAGAAAGAAGGTAGTGCTTGCTTAACCAAAACACAACCTTTGATACGGGGAATGAACTGAATCTTTGATATATTTCCTACCCTGTCGCTGACTTATACTAAAGTAATGACAAATGAAAACAGGCATAAGCTTAAAAAATGTTATTATGTATAAAATAAAATTCTGTTCACAAAAGGCTTGCTGATGCAGAGTTTGTCTGGACCAAATTTGAGAATATTTTTTCCCCCTCATGTCAGAATTTTGGAATAAAACTTGCATTATTGGATTTAGTGTTTTAATTTAGTTGAAATGCTAGAAGCTAGTAGTTTGAGATGGGAAGTGTGTTCACTTCCTGCTTTTGTTCCTAGTGTGGTACAAAAGTAAATGGCGGTGAAGTTGCAGTTTTTGCCTCGAGAGCTGGGCCTGGTGTGTGCTGGCATCCCTCGTGTTTTGTGTGCTTCACATGTAACGAGCTGCTCGTTGACCTTATCTACTTCTACCAAGATGGAAAAATTCACTGTGGCAGGCACCACGCTGAACTTCTCAAACCTCGATGTTCAGCCTGCGATGAGGTAAGTAATTCACATTTTACAGCAAATCTACACTCCTGTTGTTAACAAACTGCATCAGTTGGGCAATTACTAACTTCAGATGTATTAATTTAAGAAGTCAGGACCCTGCTATGCTGAGAGGCATCTCATTTCTTGTCCAATTGGCAATATTAGAAGCAGCATGATGGTATTTAGAAAGCACATACCTGTTTGTATTTAGAACTGAATCTTGTAGACTGAATTAGAAAAAGGATCTGTACAAATACTCCAAAATATCATCCTGATAGCAGCTTCTCTAATGGTTGAGCTCTTATGTTATCTTTTTTCTTTCTTTAAAAAGTACACTTTTCTTTTTTTGTTTTGTTTTTTTGGGTTTTTTTTGTTATAGAATAGGTCAGAATGCCGCAGTCACTGTGGGAGATTGTCGTTTCTATCTTTGTATTCAAAAGGCAGCTAAATAAAAAGAAATTTAGGGTGTGAACTGCACAATTAGGGTATTTTGCATGCTCTAACTCTCAAGGTGAGGGTTTGGCCACTTAACTTAAAGTTTACTTTTTATCTCTGAAAAGATCATTTTTGCTGATGAGTGTACAGAAGCTGAGGGTCGCCACTGGCACATGAAGCACTTCTGTTGCCTCGAGTGTGAAACAATCCTGGGTGGACAGAGATACATCATGAAGGATGGGCGACCGTTCTGCTGTAACTGTTTTGAATCTCTCTATGCGGAATACTGTGAGACCTGTGGGGAACACATTGGTAAGTATGTCCTTTTTAAGCACTAAACTTACAAATTAAGGGAAAGCCAATATATAATATTACTTCACATTCCAGAAGTGTGGATTCTGCAAGTGATTTTCTTGAGAAACCCAAAGCATTGCTTTTTCTCCCTTTCCAGGTGTTGACCATGCTCAGATGACCTATGATGGACAGCACTGGCATGCCACAGAGACTTGCTTTTCTTGTGCTCAGTGCAAGACCTCTTTGCTTGGCTGCCCTTTCCTTCCAAAGCAAGGGCAGATTTACTGTTCAAAAACCTGCAGCTTGGGAGAGGATGTTCATGCCTCAGACTCTTCTGATTCTGCATTTCAGTCTGCTCGATCTAGAGATTCCAGGAGGAGCGTTCGCATGGGAAAAAGCAGCCGGTCAGCCGACCAGTGCCGCCAATCTCTACTCCTCTCACCAGCCCTCAATTACAAATTTCCTGGCCTTTCAGGCAATGCTGACGATACTCTTTCTTGTAAGCTGGATGACTTAAGCCTTTCAAGGGAAGAGGCAAGCTTTGTTAACGAAGACTTCTGGAAAGGAAGAGTAGAGCAGGAAATGCCTGAAGACCCTGAAGAATGGGCTGAACACGAAGACTACATGACTCAACTTCTTCTGAAGTTTGGTGATAAAAGCCTCTTCCAGCAGCCTGCTGAAGTAGACATTAGATCAAGCGAACACTGGATTTCTGACAGCATGGTCAAGAGCAAGTTGGACTTGAAAAAAAATAATCCAAGCCTAGCAAGTAAGAAGTATCAGTCAGACATGTACTGGGCACAGTCACAAGATGGCTTGGGTGACTCCGCCTACGGCAGCCACCCAGGCCCTGCCAGCAGCAGGAAAATCCAGGAGCTAGACATGGAACACGGAGCATCAGGATACAAACATGACCAAACTCCATGGTATGGAGGTTCGCTTGAATGTTTGTCTGACCTGAAACAGCAAGAACAAAGTGTTCGAGACTCAATGGATTCTTTGGCTTTGTCTAACATAACAGGTAATGGGGGAAAAAATGGCTGGTTTTGATGGAGAGGTCAACCAAAGCATGCATGTTGGAGTATTTTGAATTTTTCGCATCTGTGTTTTCTAAAAGCTTCAGTAGCAAGAGATGCATGTAAAGTAAGCAATAGCTTTTATCAAGCACGTATTCTTCCACAAGATACATTTCTGCTACTTAAATTCTATTTAAATTCTTCTCCTTTCCTTCTGAATTCCCTTTCCTTTGCTTGTAACAAAAAAATCCATAATGTTAAACAGAGTAAGAATGGTCTTGAACTATGCATTTGTCATATACAAACCACCGCTTTAAGCAAATGAAGATTTTTTTTTTTTCATACCTTAAGTCCAAGAAGTTTCATTATATACTAGGTTAATATTAAAGTTAATCTGCAAACACTTCAGGTAACTTCCTGATTTGCTTGTAAAAATGTATAGAAAATCTGAAAGGATCATAAACTTCTTAGCCTTAGGAAATGAGGTTTATGAGATTATCTTTCTCCATTGACTACGGAGAAACTGATAATTCACTTTTGTGAACCTCCTTGTCAAACGTGATTGAAATTAGCCAAATGGATAGAAGTCAGATATGCCAAGTACGCACATGCATGCGCGTGTTAGCCTTCCTTTCCTGTTTCCCCACATAAACCCCAAACCTGGGAGTTAGGTATGAGACACCCATTTTAAAAGTTGTCCTAATCTCATCTCCATTCCTATCTTTCTGTAACCTGAATTATTGTAGCTACTTGGGTAGCTCAGGCCTGACCCCATGCTGCATTGCCCAAGCAGTAACGAAGGAACTGATGAGGGGAGCTTGGTTCAGGGGGCACGGGAGGAGAAGGAGGAACTAGAGGTATTGCACCTGGGAAGGTCACAGGGCAGAGGACGCTGCTGTTGTGGGAGTGAAGGGTCATTGGGACACAAACCAGGGATAAAGCAGGTGAGCTTACTGCCCCTGATTTTTGGAGGGTAAGGATCCTTCTTTGCAAGGCAGTAAGCCTGGCTTTCCTGTGGCATCAGTTGGAATATTGAATTAAGCGATACCAGAAACATGAAATATTTAGCTGTACGCATTTAAAAATTTTAAAGTCACTAAACTTCTTCTGCTCTTGATGTCCTAATGTTAGCTAATTCTTTGGTAATCAGAGGTAATACTTAAAGCATTTTAATTCAAAACAAAGCTTGCTCTTCTATGAAGCTAGTCCTTTTGGTGATAGTTCCAAAAAACCCTAATAAGGTCTGCTTTACTGAAAAGAAATGTTTACTATTTTGTTACAATACTTACCTCTTTGATAGTCCTCTTATTTTCTTTCCCTCCTTTCTCCATTCCCACCACAGGGGCTTCAATGGATGGAGAAGGCAAGCCACGGCCATCTCTCTACTCTTTGCAAACTTTCCAAGAACTGGAGGTAGAGGACTGTGAGAAAATGAGCAACATGGGAACTCTGAATTCTTCAATGCTCCACCGGAGCACAGAGTCCTTGAAGAGTCTGAGCTCAGAACTGTGTCAGGAAAAGGTGTTGCCAGAGGAAAAGCCAGTGCATATGCCTGTACTGAGAAGATCTAAATCCCAGTCTAGACCACAGCAAGTGAAGTTTTCAGATGATGTTATCGATAATGGAAGTTATGAGAATGTTGAAATACGTCAGCCTCCAATGAGTGAAAGGACGCGTAGGCGTGTTTACCATTTTGAAGAGCGTGGAAATCGGCCTTCTCATCATCGTAGAAGAAGTAGGAAGTCTCGTTCAGATAATGCACTTAACTTGGCCACAGAAAGAAGATGCTCTCCGAGAGAGAGATTTCGTTATTACTCCCCTCAGGATCATGAAAAATTTATTCAAAATAGAAGCTCACATGAGATTCGGGCATATATTCAAAATGCGGAGCTGTATGGACAATATGCCCATACTAGGTCTGATTATGCACTGCGGAATCAGGTGGTTGATAAATTTTTTGGATTGTATGGTGAGGAAGATGACTCCTGGTGTTCAACTTCATCCTCATCATCCGATTCTGAAGAGGAAGGATATTTTCTAGGACAGCCAATTCCACAGCCGCGATCACTGAGATATCCATACTATACAGATGACCTTTCTGGTCCAACTACTGCGTTATCTAGTTCTCAGTTTGGACAAAGGACAACCAAATCAAAGAAGAAGAGGGGACACAAAGGAAAAAATTGCATCATTTCTTAATTTGTTTTTAACAGTTGGGAAGACCAGTCAACTCTGTAGCTCCAGTCTGAACCACATCTTTTTATATTAATAATTGTACTTAGGCAAGTTGCTAAGGTTCTTAATGCTTTGCCAGTGTAAATGATAACCCTGCCAGAGTTTACATTGTACAAGTAACATTCAGAAATGTCACCATGCCAAATGATGATCTGCTCAGATGTTGCTAGGTTTACATACTACGTTTCAGCTGTCAAAATACCGTTATCGCAGTTCTCGATACAGATGGTTTGTAGACATTTTCTTTTATGCTCACTATTCACCTATATTGAATTATCTGAGAGAGGGGATTTAAACAAGGAAAGATCAATAAATACAATTGTCAGTCCTGTGCTGTAGCTATACCCACGCAGGGTGATCTTTGACTTTTTCCTCTTAACCACCAAGAAAAGAAGGCTCCTTACTGTGCCCTTTCTTCATTGATAAAGCTCAGTCTTCCTCCTTGAAGTTTCCTTACAAGAACTGGAATTTTTTTATTTGGGAAAATGCTCCTTTTCCAAAGAGTCTACTGTTAAGGAGGCAAAGATCAGAATGTGGGAGCTGAAATGCTTGAGGCCTCGATGTATCCTAAAGCAGCAGTAAATGGTTTATACGTTTAACTTTTATGTTTTTCCTTCAGCAGCTTTTTAAGAATGCCATCCCTCTGTAAGGGTTGGGGGTTTTTTTTGTGTGCCTGTTTAAAGGAAGATTTTAATTCAGCTGCTGGAATTAGACTTAGCTGCCAATGAGTGATGATGTTTTTTAGGCTGTGTCCCCCATCCCCCAGCAGTGAAAGCGAGAGGTACAACTGATGGAGTCCTTTGCTCAGGCATGTAACCCCATTTAAGTCAATGAATCTACTTACGTAACAAATAATACTTTCATAAGGGCTTAAAGGATTAGGCTCCAGAATTGTGTCTTTTCAAATGCATTATCCACGTTTTAAAATGTATTAGCTGCAATTCTAAATCAAAAAACATTGATATTTATAATGTAGTATTTCATAGGCTTAAATGTATTCATAATTTAACAGTGCAAATACTAATGTACATATTGTACAGTTAAAATTTTAAAAGCTGAATATTTTTATATCCCTGAATTTGAAGAAGTTTGTTACAATATCAAACTAGATTTGTTAGGGGTTTAACAGCAGCATTATGGATGAAATATTGCTTGTATTTTAGTCAGGGGTTTTAAGTTGAAAAATATTGAAAAATGTTTAGTGCAAAACAGCTTAATTTTGTCTACTAGGTATTAAAAGCTCTGTATGCATGGTGGGGCTATGTAAATACTCTCTAAACTATGGCCCTCTTAATCTTGCAAGATTGTTATTTATGGGTCAAGCAAAATGTAAACTATATAAATGTAAAAACTACACAAGCCTGGAATATATCAGTACAACAAATACGCAACTCCTGTGGGTGTGGATTTTTTTTTTTTTTTTTTACTTACTGTTCCACTCCTTGTCCAAAAAGTAGTTTCTGCAGTTCACTTACATAAAGGAAGAAAAATGCTGGCTGGTTGTAGAAGGCAAGGTGGCAAAAACCTGTAAAGCAGCAGGTAATCTCAGAAGTTGCCTTGAACTCATATGTGGAGCAGGAGCTATTTTAAGTTACGATAAACTTCTTCCAATTTTTTAGATAAAGGGCAGAAATTTGTTACTTGAATTACAGTGACATCCACTAATTAAGATAGTAAATGCTAAAGCCATTGGCTTTCTGACTGCCTGAAGAAAGGTAATTAATGAAATAACAGATGCTTCTTACCACAGAAGCCTGGCAAACTGAACTAAGCTTGCCATTCTTGAGGATGTAGAAGTTTGGAAATAAAAGCAGCTAGAAGAAAGGGAGGGAATGGACACATGAGCATTAGCTTACACCAAAGAAAATGAAGCTAGTGCTAAGGCTACATCAAACTAGCCATTACTTGCTTGTAGTTTTCAGGGTAAAATAAGCAAACGATCCTTTACTCCCAGAGGTGGTATTCACCATGTAAGTCACTCTTCTAGTACAAACAAGTCTTGTGTACGTGAAAGCTGATCAAAGTAGTATCATGCTACATCGTGCAGGCCAATGGGCGGCTTGTGGGATGCTTCCAGCTGGCGGGCTGCTGTGGTGGCTCAGGCAACATTTGCTTTCCTAGCAGCCAAATGCCTGTTGTGCTTAAGTATCTTACAACCCCCAGCCTGCCAGGACTTACGGGACTTGAGGAGAGATGCTGACTTGTTAATACTTTGCCTGGGATGCTCAAACAATGATTGAGACCGTCCATTCTTACCTGCATTTCCAAATATGGGGAACCAGGATCCTCAGAAACAAAATGATCTGTCTGCTTGCTGGTGCCATGTCCTTTTTGGAGCAAGTTAACTTGTCTCAGGGAGAAAGGTCTCCACCGATAGTTCTGATCTTTCTTACACCATCTCCTGAGGTACAACATAGGTACTCTCCCAAGGTGTAATGTCTTAGGGAATTTTAGATGATAAAAGTTCTCCAGAGAGTGTTAGTGGCTTCCTAATGCTTCTTAAAAAAAAAAAAAAAAACCAAACCCAAAAAACCCAAACCTAACTGTTCAACACAGGTCTCTAAAGTGCGTCACTTACTTACAAACTATCTTCAGAGATAACTTTGTTACCTCCCTCTAAAGCTCAAAATAAACGAGCTGAAAGATGTATCTCTTCCCCATGCCCTTACACAAAACCCAAGGATAACTTAGGGCTAAAGGTGTCACTGCTGGGGCACTGTGAACTCCCTGCTCCTGCAAGGGCTCTGGGTACTCCAAAATGTCAATGTAAGTATGACACTTCCCACCACCACTGTTTATAGCATCATTTTTCAGCTGGAAGCTGTGGCAGTGGACAGAGGTCTTTCAGTTTTACTCGGGGGAAAAAATTTGAGAGGCACGTTTGTCCGTGCAAACACAGTGCTTGTACATAGTGCTGCTCTCCTGCTGAACAGCAGCAATTCTTCCAGCCTAAGGCAGGAGCTCTGACCTGTTTTCCCTCAAGACCAGACTCGGCCAAGGAAGGTATGGTCCCACGGCACAATGCCTAGGGGAGCAGTGCTCCAGCGTCGTTGCCTTACAGTGGTTAAGCAGCTTGTTCAGAGCTAGTTTAGATATTTTCTAATGCTCTGAGGCACATACTTCTCCCTTACCGCTGCTGGGCTGCAGGACCACAAGTTATTAACCGCATTAAAAAACATTTAGAAAGCTTTGTTTTGCTGAGGAATGGACTGCTAAGAGACACTCACGTCAGGGGAAGAATAACAGGTACTTGTAAGCACACTTAATGAATGACGGGCTAACTTGTATTTTTATCCACTTTAAAAATTACACACTAAGTTTAAAGATGGCTATACAACTTGTAGTTTTTTCAGCTTGACATCAACAATTTCTACTTCATTATTTTTGACACTTCTTGTGAGAAATGTTTCTAACTGATTCTTCCACCTTGTATATAAAGAGAATGGTACAGGATAGATACAGTGTGGGCTACCAGCACAAGACTCGGATATAGTCACCAAAGCTGTAAATTCTGTTGTATTGGAAGTAGCACCTATATTTCAAGTAGAGCTTATACCCTGGTAGGCACCTAAGCATCACACAGCTGCTCACTCACTATCCCCCACAGTGGGATGGGGGAGAGATCAGAAAGGTTAAAGTAAGAAAAGTTGTGGGGTGAGATAAAGACAGTTTAATAAGTAAAAAAACCCAAAACCAAACGGAAAAAAAAAAACCAAAACAAAACAAAAAACTGCAAGTGATACAAAAAAAACCCAAGTTGCTCTCCATCAGCCAACTGATACCCAGCTAGTCCCTGAGCAACAGGAGCCCTGGCAAACTTCTCCAACCCCTGGCATTTTACTGCTGAGCATGCCATCCTGTGGTCTGGAATATCCCTTGGGTCAATTGGGGGCAGCTGTCCTGGCTGTGCCCCCCATAGCCTCCTTGCTGGTGGGGTGGCGTGAAAAGCAGAAAAGCCCTTGGCTCTGTGTAAGCACTGCTCAGCAGTAAGAAAACATCCCTGTGTTATCAACACTGTTTCCAGCACAAATCTAAAACATAGCCCCATACCAGCTGCTATGAAGAAAATTAACTCTTACCCCAGCCAAACCCAGTACACCCTTCATGATAGTGAGACATACTAGGGCAATACGTTATCCTCATCCTCATCAAAAGAGGAAACCTTGCATGGAAAATGGGGTCGTCAAGGAACTGCGTCCTTCTCCGATACATGGCATTAGCTCCTTTCATACCTGTAGTGGTTTTATTGCTGATTTTCATGCTAACCACTTTACGTTGTCACTCAAAGCTGCCAACTCACCCGGTGAGGTTACAGATCCATTCAGAACCGCTCCAGCCTTGGCAGGTAGCACTGAATTTCCACGCTCCTTTCCTTCCTTTTCCTCTTCCCTTTTTATTAAGAGTATCTGCACATTAACGAGCGCTAGGAGTCCGTTGTATTTGCAGGTGCTCTGAAGGTGACAAAAGAAATTCTTCCAGCACAGCATGTGGTTCCTTCCACCAACACTCTTCCTACCCCTTTCCTGGAATCCCATCGACGCTGGCCATGAGAGCAAGGACAACTTTTTACATTGATACAAAATAAATCCAAAGTATGTGTTTGTTTCTACAGGAAGGAAGACTAAAAGCCATGTTTCTTGCTTAAGTTAAGGGATTGGCATAATATTTTACTTACGTCAACAAAAAGCATACATCACAGAAGGTTAAATGTGAACATTCAACATAACAGCAAGTATTAAATGGAAAACCAGTTACCTATCACTCATGAATGTGAATTAAACCTTTCACAGAATAGCACTTGTAAAAAAATTCAAAAGGCTCCTTAGTTCATGAGTAAAATTTAATCAATTT